>JAECUM010039080.1:0-13498 GCA_016617855.1 Megalonaias nervosa | reverse complement strand
ATTCGGCGAATGTGGATATGTGAGAAAGCTTGCCAGTAGCTTCTCGTGGGTCGGTGGTTCTTTCCGGGGATTTCCCTGTTTCTTCCTCCATCATTAATACTGGCCGCCATGTATTGCCTATGGTGTGCTGAAAAATGGCGTTAAGCTCTACAACAACAACAACTTACTGCAGTACATACCAACACCCACTTCTATCCCATACAGAAAATGATTGATTAACTGGTACTAAGAGACGGACAGCCACAGACGGTACCATGACTAAATGTAATAATCTAACATTAAGAAGAATATGACCCAGTTACCCATATTTGCCATTGCTTTCCAGAATCTCACAACTGTCCCTGATGTTGATATGTTTTCCAAATTCTCTCTCCCCTTTGTTGCTAAATTGAAACCTGATAATGGTAACTGTTGTTTTATTATTTTCTGCCTCGTCGACCTTATACATTTAACTTTTTTGATTGGTCATATGTGCCCCGCCTCAGTGGTCCGTTTGCTACGCCAGCTTTCCATGAACTTAGCTGCAGTACAGACATATATCCAATAGTATTATATAAGCATCAGACTTTTTTATACGTAATATCAACTTTTTCTGAACCGAAGATAAGCCTAGTTCCCTGGAAGAACTAGATACATGCATCTTACAGTAACTAGTTAACATTACAGAAGTTCGTTATTCCATTGCACAACTTCCATTTTTTCGAAACAATATATATAATCTCCGTTTCCAAATACCATGAAAATAATGACAAGATGGAGGTGGACAGGACAATTCAGTCTACATAAATGAAGCAATAATATGATGATAATAGTCGCTATCTTTAATTTTGTCTATTACAAAATCTGTCCGTATTTTCTTTCTGCCGATGTTTAGTTGAGTATCACCATATACACATACATGATGGTAGATATCCGTGTACACTATAGTGCAGCAAGGTAGGCCTTGCATGACAGAGAAAATATGGACGTAAATATTGCTTAAACTAGGACAATTAGAAAAAACAAGGACGTTTTAAAACAGTTTGTCTTCTCTTGTCACAGGAGTACTTCACGTGTCACGTCTGCTTCCATACCAATCCATAGTTTGTAAAACTTCTAAATTCTCAGATTATATCTAAATAGCAATCTATGGCCAGTCTACCATGAAAATGAACATGAGCACTCTTCCCCTGAACATGTATACACCTTTTTAATTAGTGTTTATGCCCTTTTATGCAGTTTAATACTGTTTTATCCGTTTCACATTCCCTTGGTCAGAATTGCTTCATATTCAGTTAATTCAGTTAGGAGCACTGCATTTTGGAAAGCCTAACTGCCAATTATTCATAAGAGATAAAGCAGACTTATACAAACCTAAACCAGTTTCGTAGTGTAAAAGCAAACTTATAAACATAAAGGTCCTAATGCGTGGTGCAAATTTTTACCAGTTTTGACGACCACACATTGGGTCTTGATTTACATTACGTTGGCCTCACAAATATAAGAACAAAAATTTAGAAAGACATCTGAAGACTAGTGTGGGTCTCTTTGTTATCAATGCTTGTTTTATTTTGTCTGCTACTCACCCTATGCATTTAATTAGGTGGTATTTCATTATTTTACTGATTATTTTGTTACTTCTTGATTTTCATATTTCCCTTAAGATATTTATATATATGAACTTCCTAATTCAGAAATGTCTTGGGCATTTACATCTCTATTCTTACATTAAACAAAATATTTCCTTAATTGTGTTATCTTACCCTCAGTTAGGTCAGAAGTGGATTGATTGAATCCTGGGTCCTTAGCTATGCTAATATATTTCTGATCATTTTTCTTACCGTTACCATCTTATCGTTTTACTTTGAACTTTTTGGTTTTACATCGCTGGTCGATACGAAACCTTTTACCACTGTTAAATGATCCTAGATATGACCGTTTGTATGATGCTAAATAGCCTAACAATGCTGGTGCGCTGTGAAAATGCAATCAATCAATCTGATCAGTGTTCTGGATCCAAAGTTTACTGTGGTACCTGATGCTGGGAGGATGCCATTTGTCAAGTTACTTATTTTAGCAACAAAGAGCTGATTTAACTCTCAGATAACCCTGCCAGGATCCTTTTCCTCCGTAAGTGTAAAGAATACATGTTTAATATATTTGAGCCACCAGCGTTCAATTCGTCTAAGAGGTAACTTAGTGCAGCCACAGGACAAACTACTTTTACTAATTGTAACATTCCTACCACCGACATACCACCCTGTATCTATGCAGTTATTTGGATAATCGATCATTGGTTCTTGTTTTTGCAAGACATCTGTGCATAATATCTGAGTAACCGTGGTTTTCACTTTCCTTGAAATTTTATATCAATTCTTAGTGACCTACTAGTATAGGTAGCATCATTTTTCCTTTAGTAGTGATACCCCATTCATCAGCATCCCGCAAATTTCCAAATCTGAAATTTCTATAGATTGCTCATTAGATAGCCCGGTATGTCTGTAGGCCCTCTCCCATGTCCATGACACCCCATGCGCACCTGTATCTATTAAGTCCTGATATACTTGTCTACTTATTCTAATATTTATCATGCTTCTGACTAAGTTACTATTATGTACAGTATTTCCTTTACCTTTATGCCTTACATTTTCTTTAAAATATTAGCAAATTTTGTCTGCCTATCCCTGTGGATCTGTGTACGATGCCCTATGATAGGCGCGTGCTGCTATCGTGATTTTGATTTTGGTAATATGTGTGGCGCACACTAACATGCAGCCTTGATATGACCCATTTTGTTGCATTTAAAGCACCTTGCAGTTTGGAACCAACAATCTGATGATTTATGGAGGTAGGTTGTTCAATATCAGCATTAAGTTCCAGATTTCGCCTTCTAAGTTTCTTAAATTTATCTTCCCCACCGAATCAGCCATACTGCCGTATTTGGCACCATCCTCCAGTGTTTTGCCTCCTTAGCCACGACGAAAGGCCAAACACTTGGATAAGTACATTTATGGCAATCTCAAAGAGTCCTGATGTTGATTTAACCAGGTGCATCCCCTTCACTTTAGCTTTCCCCAGATAACCGAGCACAGTGTCATTTAACTGAACCACTGAAAAAGATCTCTCATTCAATTATGACGTTAGACATCTGATGGGAAGAACATCTCCTTAAACTTTTATGACAGTGCTGAATAATCGGCCTGAACGTCAACTGGAACTAAATATAATCAGTTTTCTGCTTCCCCAGAAAAATTCAGTGCCAAATGTGGTGCCTTTTCCGCTTCTTATAGCCGTTTGATTTTGGAAAATTTTCATAATTTCGAATACCACGCTTTACTGTCCTGGTTCTCTGAGAAAGCTGGTTAGATGATGAAATCTCTCCCCGAAGCCATTTGTTGTTTCATTTCCAGCTAAGCTGAAAGGTCAGTAACCCGGATTTTCCACCGCGTCTGAACCGTAAGGTCCTCCACCCCTTCTGAGCTGCGAGTTCTCCATCACGTCGGTTCTCTTCTTTTCAAGTTCCGAGATGAGGGGACCTCAGGGGTATAATATTTGAAGCACTAAGTAATTTTGGCACACAACTGTTTGTGTCAATATATACAAATCTGCTGTTCTGTCCACCTCTACTAGTTTTACAATACAATTTAGCTACGTGGCTTCATGAAGTGGTTGTCCTTTCTAATTATATATATATATATATATATATATATATATATATGTGTGTGTGTGTGTGTGTGTGTGTGTGTGTGTTCTTTATATGGCAATTATATAACTATCTCTATTATGTCTTCTATCTCTACCGTAAAAATGTGCTGAACCAACATTAAGAATAATATGACCAAGTTACCAAGTTTTGTCATGATGCTGGCATAGTACAAAATGACCGAGTTACCCAGAGTTGTTATTACCTGCCTGAATCCCAAAAGCTGTCCCTGATGCTGATATATTTTCCAAAGTCTCCCTTCGCCTTTTGGCTACATAGAAACGAGACATTTGTAACTGTTATTCTGTTGCTTTCTGACTTTTCAACCTTATACATTTAACATTTGTCCCACATCATCACTACTTTGGTCAAATTTACATCACTGAATGACTTAAATTATAAGTAATATCTTATTAAACCTTCCTATCTGTAGGAATATGTCTAAATTATTTGCTGTTTACATAATTTGTTGTTTTCACCCACATTGCAAAATAAAAATGTAACGATTTTGTAATACACTGCAAGTTAAAACGCGAATAACACTATGACACGTGGTTTGAAATATTCATTTCTTCGGATTGGTAAAGCTGTCAGCCATAGAGGTATCATTAAGGAAAAATTAGTATTGCTAGCAGTGGTATTAATCTAAGTGACTATATCTCTTTCACCATCGTCATCCTGTCTGCAAAATACTCTGCCGTAGATTATGAAGGCAACTAAACAAGAAACGCTTAACCCTTGGAACCAAATCTACATCCACTGCCGTAGATTATAAAAGGAAACTAAACAAGAAATGTTTAACCCTTGGAACGAAATCTACTTCCACGGCTTGCCACAGCAAATCACCTTTTGTTGTTGTTTGTTTTAGGCTTTACGCCATTGTTCAGATGATGATATGCTGTACATGGCACGAGTATAACTGGTGGAATAAGATTCTGGTATCTGTTCCTAACTTGTTCGATTTCATTTACTGATTTTTCTGTACCATTGGTTTTGTTTTGTGTATAAAATAACAATTTATTGTTTCTTGCTGTTCGCAAAATTTTTTTAAAAAGATATGGCTGGGTTTGTGTATAAAACATGCTGCTTTGCTATCTGTCAATATAAATTTTTGATTATTTTTATTTTGTCATATGTCTAACCGGATGGTTGATATCACCAAGTACCTAAAGAAAATATGGTTGAATCGCTAGGACTGTCATGCTCTTAAACTTCCGAAAAACAAGGCTGACAATTAAATTTGTTTATAACTCTTTAATAATCTCTATATAACCAACATAAATGAGAGAATGATTAAAAAATTTTAACGATGTCATTAGCGAATTACATACTTACTCTATATTTATATGACGTTTACGCTCTTGATGTACTGCTAAATACATATGAAGTGGAATATACAAATACACCCTGGGAGTTCTTGTAATGCCATGAGCATTACCAATGAGACCAGACCTAACACTAACCTCTTAGTGCTGAACGCCAAGCGAGGCAGCTGCTAGTACCATTTTTATATGTTTTTGGTATGACTAGGCCGGGGTTCGAACCCGCGACCTCCTACATCCGATGCGGACTCTCTAACCACTTAGGCCACCAGTGCGGTGTATTCGTGGTAAATTAGATCGAATAAAATATTAAGTATTAAGACAAAACAGTTTTGCCATTATGCATATGAAAGACTATACATGAACAGCGATAATAGGCGCACATAATGCAAGCAGCACATATGTAGTTAATTTTATAAACGACGAATTAATTGTTAGTTATAGGAAACTCGTAACATCCCCCCCCCCTCAAATTGCTCAGACTATTGGGAACTACTGAAATACCTATATCAACTTACGGCAATAGGAAATCAAGTAAACGTATCATGAAACATAAAGTGTCGCTGTGTTGTATGCCACGCGAGGTATTCATAGCAATCTCATTCAAGACGTTCATAAAACAAAAAGCCCTCAGCAGAATAAAAACCTCAACATGCATTACCTTTTAAGAACACATTTCGATTAAAATAATCCTTTTTTGTTCATGACACATTGTATGCAACGTTTATATTTAATCATTTTTTTCAGAACACTGACTAAACCTCATCGACCTAGGAGAGGAAGAGTCATCCGAAAAAATGGGACTTAACGATGACATATTTTACACTACGGTTGAAGCTCCTATTGAATCCTTTCCTCGAATCAAATACTTCCAATCTAAATTGAAAGACATATTCTATAGATTCGAAAAAGTTTATGGTAGGTGGATGTCTTTTCAAATTAAACTGTGATGTTGTGAAATATTTCAAATATCCTGTTACTGATACAGGAATAGATAGGCACATTTTTCCCATTGTCTAAATGACTAGGCCAAAAAATCAATATCTGGCTTACTGACTTTATTGAGGTTTTCATTACACGACCTATTTTGTATTCATATTCCCCTACTCCTTACAGCTTTGTCTAAGTTTGGTCCTGTTTAAGTGATGTTTATAAGTTTTACTATACTATTTACCATAGTCAGATCCTGTGCCACTATTATTTTCTGCATGTATTAAAATATGTTTTATATCGGTATGCACTTGCTGATGGCCAGTTGGTTTAGTACAGTAAATTTGCAATTATACTGGATAGTAGCAGCATACACTAGCTTCTCGCATTTCAGTGGATATTAGCAAAAGGTATATAAGATATTGCTGTAAGTGGATATATTAAAAACTGTTGCAGCCATTTCTTTTGTTCGTTTATTTACATTTTTTGAAATACTAATAGATTTTAGAATGGTGTGCCACGCCACGAGGAAAGGGTAGCAGCAGCTGTATCTGCACAGCAAATGTAAACCAATGAAACTATCAAACATCCAAGAATAACAGAGTACAACAAAATGCATAATTCGTTGATGTTACTATCAACAAACCGTTGAAGCTTGACGTGGTCATATTGAATAGAATTTGCAGTCTAAACTAGTCCAAGAGAAAGTACGTTGATCAAATACCATATGTATTTATTAATTATGCTCAATTGCAATAGTCAATCGCCAAAATCCAAGCGTTCAAACAAGAGACTTGAAATTTGCAAGACTACTTTGGTTATTTGCAAGTCATAGGTACTCCAAAGCTATACATTTTGTGTTTCTACCTTTACATAAAGCAGGTGTCATTAACCCACCTGCAACAGTCATCTCAACTTTCTGTACATACTCATCCCGAATGTTTGAGTTTCTGTCCCCGCCCAAAGACATACGACAGAGGGAAGCTGAAAAAGGACACCGAAGAGTTTAGCGGCCGACAAAGACTCAAGGCCTATTTTGCCTTGCAGGCCATAAATGAATCAGAGGAAAATATTACCTGCGACCAACCCACATAACAGATGCTCTAATTTGACACAAGAAGAAACAGATGCCTTACACTCACTGAAAAGCAGAACAGACATCATAATTAAGCCTGCAGATAAGGGTTCTGCTGTGGACGTTACGAATAGGGAAGACTACATTAGTGAAGCAAGTAGACAACTAAGTGACACTAGGTCCTACCAAAAACTAGACCATGATCCAACACTGGAATATGTAAAATCCATCACTAATATTATTGACGAGGCGTACCAAATCGGGCACATAGACCATCAAACGAGAAACTACTTAAGCCCAGAAAACCCAAGGGCAGGTAGATTTTATCTTCTACCTAAAATCCACAAACAATGAAACCCGGGCTCACCTATAATCTCCGGTAACGGGCATCCCACAGAAAAGATATCAGAATATTTGGATTATTTTATGAGACCACATGTCCACAAATTACCATCATATTTTCAGGACACGACAGATTACCTCATAAAAAGCAAAGCCAGATACATTGCTTGTTTTCTTAGACGTCTCATCTTTATATACTAACATAACACACAACGAAGGGATACAGGCGTGTAGAGAAGCATGGGAAACAAGAACTGTAGACAATCCACCCACACACTTCCTAGTACACCTCCTGGAGCTTGTCCTAAAACTCAGTAACTTTGAATTTAATGAAGAAAACTACCTCCAAATCAATGGAACTGCAATGGGTACAAAAATGGCCCCTTTGTATGCTAATATTTTTATGGGAAAACTGGAGGGTCAACTTTTAGCATCGGTTGAGCTTACACCATACCAGTAGGTACGCTTCATCGATGATATAGAAATAAAGTAGCAACATGGAATAGAAAGTCTTGACGATTTCCTATCAAAGGCAAACAACTTCCATCCCTCAATAAAATTCACGGCAGAAATCTCCAACTCAAACCACGTTTTCTTGGACACAACAACCAGACTGGTAGAAAACAAACTCCATACAGACATCTACTCGAAACCAACTGACAAACACCAGTTCCTCCTCCCAACCAGTTGTCATCCAAAACACTGCAATAGGAACATCCCATATAACCAGGCACTGAGGATACGCAGAATTTGCTCCGACGATGAAACATTCCTAAAAAGGTCTGAAGAGATATCAAAACATTTAATTTACCGAGGCTACGACAAAGACCTGATTGCGGAGGCAACCCAAAAGGCTAAACAAACAAACCGCGATGACCTACTAAAATATGGAAAGAAGGGAAAGGCTGATAGGGTACCATTTATCCTAACCTACCATCAAGACAACCCCAAAGTAGGTAAAATCATCGGGAAACACTGACACATCGTGGAATTGTCGGATGCACTAAAGTTAATCCTCCCGAACAAACCTGTAGTAGCCTACTGGAGACCAAAAAACCTCAAGGACATCCTAGTCATTGAGAAGCTAACGCCAATCACCTATCAAGACCACCCTAGTCAATCTGGTCCCTGTGGCGATAAAAGATGCAAAACCTGTCAACATATGATAGAGACCAGGACATTGTCTAGCACAGTGACTAGAGAAAAACTAAACATACATGGTCCAAACAAAACGTGCAAAACAGAGAATGTAATTTATCTCAGCACATGTAAGATCTGTAGCCTTCAGTATGTCGGAGAAACTGAAAAGCTACACAGAAGGATCAACTTTCATAGATCTGATTGGATGACAAAGAAGCTGTACAGAAGCCCGGTCGCAGAACACTTCTCCTCCTCTGGCCACACTTTCAGTGATATAACACTTATTGCAATTGCCCACAACCCCAGCTGGAGTTCCGAAACCAGGAAAGAAAATAAATCTTACTGGATACGCCGCTTAGAACATTGAAACCAAGCGGTTTAAGTTAAGAAGACTAGAAAAACAGCCATGGAAACATGAAATTATTTATTGTTTTGCGGCCGACACATTTTCTTTTAAATAATTCTCTAAATTTGTTTAATAGCCTATAATTACTACTATGACAACAAAATATCCGGGAAATAATTTCCGCTTACATAAATTTAGATAAAACAACAGATGTCGTTATGGCTCGTCGATTTCTAGGTCAATGAAAATATTTTCAAGCATCCGCAACAAGTTGAAATAAACTAGTTGAAACATAATACATTTAAAGGTTTAATTCCTGTAGAAACAGCCATGTAAGGTTTTGCAAACGCAACGGTTTTTGTGTTTTATTTGCTTGTCTTGTCTGTGTTTTGTATTTGTCTTTGCAAAAGAGTCGAAAGCATTCAAGCTAGTTAGATACTAGTTTTGCACTGTTCGTTGTCAGTTTATTGCATATATATATATATATATATATATATATATATATATATATATATATATATAATCTTATTTAAACACCTTTACAATATATTGATACATACACGGAAACGAATCTTATTTTCATTAAAAGACTTAATGCATGGAAGTTATTCAGGATTGAAGGAAGACAGCTATTATAACATGTTTACAAGGTATTAACTTATAAAAATACCGACTAGCCCATTTATGGTAGCTTTGCTTGCATGAATTACACCGTGGCCGAAAGGTTCTTTCTGTGCCTACATGCGTATTTATCTACCTAAATTAGTGTATGTGTATGTATCCCTAGTATGTACACTTCTTTCCATCTTTGACTGTCTTTATGCAAGTGTATATGAGTTCTCTCTAGATTTAATTTTGAATAAGTATTATAGAAAATCCCTCCTCCATTATTTGCAGTTCATTTTTTTTTTCTTTCTTTTCCAAGGTCCAATTTCAGAGAGTCTAAAACCACAGAAATATAAATCAATATGCCTCAGTGATGCTGTGAGTCAGTTGATCATTTCCAGTCCAATGCTGTTCCTGTTTGGTTCAGCTCATTCCAAAATCCCGAAGGCCGATTTAGTCAAGGAATCCAGACCTACAAAAATCGAGACTCACCTGCTGCACGAAATACCTTCGTTGGATGACAAAGAGAAGAAACACAAGCTGTTTGGAGCTGTTTGTACTATTAGGATGATAGAAACGCCTAAGGTATTGCTTATCTTTTCACCATGTAATTTATTTAGGGGTTTAATAAGCAATGATCACCGCACACAAGTAATAAATAAGGATGAAAGAAAAAGGGTTTCAAACCAGCCGGGTTGGCTTGTACATATGGGATCCCAGGTGAGTTTATACGAAGAATGAAATATATAACCGAACAATCAAGTATGTATCCAAGGTATTCAAGTAAAAGAAATGACACGTCTAAGCCAAACACACATTAATTCCCTAACGCCATGTTAACTGAGCGACAGACACAATGCACATCAAATTGATCGCTAAATATAATTAATCAAATATTTCTTTTTTGTTTCTATTCTGGTTGATGTCACTTGTTATAGATAAGAATGTCTACCTAGTTGTATTATCCAGAGAGATCCAAAATGCATGTAACTTTGCAGGCTTGTGCTTATGGCTTTCATCAAAGAAAACGTTCACTCTCTAGAATCAGTAAGAACAGTAAACGTAGCAGAACAGACAAAAATGTGCTTTTTGTAAAATTTAGCAAATCTGAAACCTTTTTTCTGTAAATGATTAGCAAATATTTTTATTTGAAAGTTATGTCCAACTTAAAGATGTCTTTTTCCGTTTTCCGGCTTAAAAATGAAGCACGTTTTCAATCTTGACTTTCGGCACTATTGATGAAATCAGATTGCAAGTACTTCGAATTGTCTCTCTTATTGTTTTGTTGTGAAAGATTTATTCCGAGTTTATTACCTGATATTGCTTAAGACAAAAATGTAAATTTCGTTTCTAGGGAAAGGAGACATTACTTAAACTCAAAAGTTGCATCGGAGTAGAAAACATGCTGTTCTTTGTAGATGCCAAGAATGAACCGGAGAAGGATTTAGTTGTCAATAATTTGGAAATCTTACGCAATCTTCTTAAACAGAAAATGAATGTTGTCTATCAAAGCGAAACAGACCTGTCTACTGCCATCAGCAACCACTTGGAGCACAAGTTTATCAATGCATTTCATTTGCTGAACGAGTATTTGATAGAGGCCACAAAGAAAACAAGATATCCATTTGGATGTATCTTTGGACAAGAAAACGCAAAGGAACGACTGGCCGAAGCAATAATGGGGTTTTTGAGGACTCCATTAACCATATTAGACCTACTTCTAACCATTGAGCCCACGTCTTCTGAAAAGATGATTGAAATGGACAAGGTTATCGAAATTGCAGTTGTTCGTATCACAAAGACTGTGCTTATCAGGGAGATTGTGAGCATATGCGAACTGAAAGGTGTTCGAGTCACCGAGTACTTAGACGAAATAAAGTACGATGAAGAATGCATGAAGCGTTTGGAAACAAGGAACATTGTCGAAAGAGCCCTACCTAAATCTGAGCTGACGAAATTTAATCTGATCACACAGTTGCAGAATACTGCTGAAAAGCAGAGTAAAAGTAATTCTGTCGCGCAGTTACTTGCTACAAGTAGACTGGTTGAAAGATTATACACCACTTATGGAAAGCGAAGAGAAAGATATGCAAAAACCAGCTTAAGAAAACAATTCGAAGAATTTTCAAAAGCCATTGCCGAGGACGTTTCGAAGGTCTTGCTAAGCTACTTTCTCGACATTTGTAGCAAAATTAAGGGCATTAGGGTTAAGATAGATCTTTTAGCACATCTAAGGCAGGAACTTCTGAGAATTATGGAAAAGACAATCGATGGAAAGAAATCTGTTCAGGTTATGCCGGAACTGCAAAAATGGAGAGATCTCTTAGGGAGGTTAGTAAACTGTATTTCTTACTTTTAATTATGTAGATTTAAGGATGCAACGCAGTAATTCAGAAATAACAGCTCCATAATAATTATGCAATAAATCTATCAATCGTACAATTTATTAAGCATTAAAACCCATATTTATTGGACAGATTAGTCTATGACTTGGGTTAGTTTCCTATGACGACTGGGCACGCTTACTAATCAGATAATTTACTTTCATATTTACCCTTGCTTGTTTTGCACAATGATCGACCGACTTGCTTCTGAATACTTTCTTTCACCATGATTACGATACCTGCCTAGTCTTGCCTTGCAATTATAAAACCTTCTATTTAATTTATTTCTTCAAACGCAAGACCCATGTATATGTGACCTCAATGATTTATCATTCTGTGTTCCGTGCAAAATTTCATAAAATTATTCTATCCTCCGTTATCATGTTCGTTCTATGTTCTTCCGTTGTTGCTAATCTATGTCGTTATTCTTTTTGTTCTCACCTTTTCTTACATACTTTTTTAGCCTTATCCTTTCTTCGTCAAATGTCTCAAAGGCTAATGAGGCCTCTTCCCTTATCATTTTAGGAAGGTGTAGTCTTTTCAAATTTTCTGATGGATTAACCTTAGATTTATAGCCTTTATATTAATTTTGCATAACTTTTGTCGTGCTATACCCATGGATGTTTGAGACCATGTTTTCTCCATTTAGTTTCGTAATTTATTCTATGTCCAAACAGACTATTTTCTCATTTTATATCTCAACTCATTTTTCCTGTTTTCTACTGAAGAGATGCTTAAGAATTTGTTGTCTCTTCATTCTTTACAAGTTGCTCTGTCTGAGTCTTTTATGACTTCAGTGTTTTTCAATCTATACGCCTTTCATCATTATGATCCCTTATTGTTATTCCAGATTTCATTTGGATAGCAGCGGTAACAGTCCATGATGTTGTTGTTGTTGTTGTTGTTGTAGGGCTTAACGCCATTTTTCAGCACACGATAGGCAATACATGGCGGCCAGTATTAATGGTGGAGGAAGAAACCGGGAAATATCCGGAAAGAACCACCGACCCACGTGAAGCTACTGGCAAGCTTTCTCACATATCCACTTTCGCCGAATCCGAGACTCGAACCCACGCAGACAGAGGTGAGATGGCAGTGATCCATAACGGAGAGCACTTTAGACCACTCGGCCACTCGGGGCCCCAAAATGTCAATGAAACAAGATGTATATTTAAGATTTATTTAGAACAGCAGGTGGTTGCTATATATGGAGTTCTTTCTGTGTTGTTACCCTGTTTAATTCGGCCTCAAAACTCGCCAGTGGAATAAGCATGAACACCAACATCAGTACTGTCAGTAACCTTTGGAGAAACACCTTTATTGATCTTGGCATACACATTATATTGCCTTTAATATCATGTAGTTATCTCAAACACCTGATCGTGAAAGTCATAATCCTTAACGTGTTGTGACTATATCAACTGGAGCTGTTGAACGGGAATTGAGAGTGAAACAACGGAACAATTAATGCAGCTGCAATGCTTTCTTGTCAGCAGTTCTTAAATAATGTGATTGTGAATAGTTTGTGTCTTATATCACGAGTGTGACTTTCTCTGTCATTCAGTAAACTTCGGCTTTCATCGCGTTGCCAATTAAAAATTGCACCAGATAGCCTATCGGAGTCGGAATTGCCTTTCCATTTAAAATGAATATCTTAGCTCTAAGGTGCAA
>JAECUM010039079.1:0-26127 GCA_016617855.1 Megalonaias nervosa | reverse complement strand
ATTAAATCTTCAATGAAACAGTAGCTGATAATCTGCTGAAATTCCTCATTTTACAACACATTCTGATTTAGGACTGACATCCCTCTCTCATGGCATTTTTAGGACTGACATTCCTCTCTCATGGCATTTTTAGGACTGACATTCCTCTCTCGTGGCATTTTTGAGATATTAAACCATTTTCTCCAAACAAATGTACAAGTTAAAACAAACATTTTGAGTAACATTAAATTTGGCGGTTTGAAATAATGATATACCTAATATTATGGAAGCAAATGATTAAAGTTTAAAAACACAAAAAGATTAGAAGACACCAACAACACAAAATACAGTCTGTGGAGATCTAATTTTATTCAGATTCATAAAATTTGGCAGTTTGAATTTTTTATATACCTCATATTCTGGAATCATATGATCCAAATTAAAAAAGCAGAAGGTACCAACAACACAAAGAAGAATCTACATATAATGAACTATTTGTGTGATAACTTCAATCTGACTTTAACCACTGCCTTGTACAAAACAGACACCGGTTTTCTATGCCAAAGCTCCAGCAGTTACAGACATTGCAGGTCTGGAAATGTCACAACCTTGCTATGTATAACAGTGGGATTCCTTTCTTCACTTGCAGCAATATCATAGCTATCACTTCCATGTTCAGCCCTCTCTTGATAGCTATATTTTCTCAATCTAAGTGTAGCCTGTAGTCCACTGTTTAGGCCCAGCAGACAGATATGCCAGGAGTCTGTATTTGGCCCATGTACTGGACAGGGCAGTTCTCTTACTCTCTAGTGCCAATAAACCATCACAAAATCATCTTCAGATTGCACCCTTATCTTTTAACATTGCACAGGTGAATGACCCAACCTTGATTTACAAGAGCAACAAAAGAAGTATCCATCATTTCGGATGGGGAAATCCTTCTCCAGACCTTACTCTTTAGTGAGGGCCCACTTCTCGGTGCAAGTGATGAGAAAACATCAGGAGAGAAGGATTGGTTTGGATCCCATTTTTCCTCCTCAACAACCTACGTACAGATAATAACACCATTCTTATACTGTCCTTTTGTGACATCTATAGTAAAAGGAGAGGCTTCAACATGAACTGGGAGAGTATCTGACTGACAGCCATGGGTCTTGCAAAATTGTCTCAGAGAACATGCCTGTCACATTCCTCAAATGCCATTGTTGCATAATACCCATACAAGACAGACACCTAGTTCAGAGTTCAGTTGTCAACTCTGTTCAGGAAGATTGTGCGCTTAGCCTAGACTTACAGCATGTATACATGTATATCTCCATTCACAGGTCTTCCTATTAGTGAGGTTATCTCCATTCATAGCTTTTCCTGTAAATTAATGAGGTTATTTCCTTTCATAGGTCTTCCCATAAATTAACAAGGTTCATTGTTATAGACACCCTGAACCAGTTTAGGACAGTCCCTTTCAGCCTGAATCTCAGTCCCTAGGATTCAACTTGAATTGTATTCAGTTTTATCTCACTTCAACTTGAATTTCATTCAGTCTTTTCTCACTTCAACTTTAATTTTATACAGTCTTATCTCACTTCAACTTGAATTGTATAGAGAGTATTATCTCACTTCAACTTGAATTGTATTCAGTCTTTTCTCACCTCAACTTGAATTGTATTCAGTCTATTCTCACTTCAGCTTGAATTTTATACAGTCTTATCTCACTTCAACTTGAATTCTATAGAGAGTATTATCTCACCTCAACTTAAATTGTATACAGTCATATCTCACTTCAACTTGAATTGTGTACAGAGTCATATCTCACCTTTCCTCCAACTCCACTGATTCCCTTGGTCTTGATGAAATACATTCTGAGCCTGATTGAGTAAGATCTGTTATGGAGCAATGACCTCCTAAACCTGGTGCAGAGATGTCCATGAAATTCCAGCCCTCTGCCTGTTGAAATAACCCACGCATAATGAACCCTCATGCCTGCCTCATTTCAAACAAATAAGAAACAAATTTGTCAAAGCAAATAGAGGAAAGGATTGTTAATTTCACCTATGGCGTTAAATAAGTTAGTTCTGATCACAAATGAGGGCTACTGTACCATGATTTCAGATATCTTTCACCATCATGAAAAAAGAAGACTTCTGACCTAGCCATTGTTTGTTACTAGGAAAAATTGGTGTCTCTTATGATAGACCCTGCTTTCATTGCTAAGAACAGGCTTATGCTAATGGAAAGTCATTTGCCTTGAAACCTCTTTCTTCTGTGAATTTTTCTACACATGAGCATCTGCAGGACCCCATTGTTTCTAAGAAGAGCCCACATTTTAACTTAAGTTGTAACCGATGCTTGTTGCCATTTGGAACCAGATGATGTATCCAAAGAATAATCACACTCATCAGATTGCCATCTCAACAAGCATGCAATACTTCATGGTATTTCATTGCCTAAATAAACCCAGATAGGCAATGAATGTCCTTTCTACCTTGGTAGGACTAGGTTTATGAGGTAGCAGATTTTTTAATAAAATTACAAATATATAAATATGCATGTATAAATATTGTTTGAATATTAGTTTATATTTCAACAGTAGGATATCGCTTCTATATTCTCTAAATCTGTGAATTTCCACTGATTAATCATTAGCATTGTAATAAAGTGTATATATATATATATATATATATATATATATATATATATATATATAGACATAAGTAAACTTAAGGAAACTTAGGAATATAAAAATTAATTGATTCTCTTTGTTGAATTTTGAGGGGTTTGTTCCTGTTGGTTTTAATGGTTTGTTAAAGATCTATTTTATTCATATCTAAATTAAATGTAACAACTGCAGTTCCAAATTTGTGAGAATAAATCTGTTTTTGATGCTTTAAATGAGTATAGTTTCAAAAGTTGTTGTTGTTGTTGTGGGGCTTAACGCCATTTTTCAGCACACGATAGGCTATACATGGCGGCCAGTATTAATGGTGGAGGAAGAAACCGGGAAATCGCTGGAAAGAACCACCGACCCACGAGAAGCTACTGGCAAGCTCTCTCACATATCCACATTCGCCAAATCCTAGACTCGAACCCACGCAGACAGAGGTGAGATGGCAGTGATCCGTAACTGATATCGCTTTAGACCACTCAGCCACTCGGGGCCCCAGTTTCAAAAGTGTATCACAACTAATTTATTATTAGAACATTTCCAATATAAACATAAATGAATCATCTATGTTGTATTCGGGGGAGGGGGGAGGTGCTGGTTTTAATGGTTTATTGAACATAAATTATGTTCATATTGAAATTAAATGGAACAACTCTAAGTCCCAATTTGTGAGAATAAAGCTATCACATTTTAAATAAATATATTTTCAAAAATATATCACAACTGATTTATTATTACAACTTTTGCAATTTGTCTAAGATCAGTTCATTTTTCTTCACAGATGCTGTCTGGACAAAGGAGAAATATCCAGAACTACATGCTCACAAAGATCACATGTTGCTAATCATGGAGCAGCTAAACATAATTGCCAAGCCAAGGGCTTTCAGTGAGATTGGGGAGAAGGTCAGTTATCATAAATGTTAAAAATACAAAGGCATTTGAATTAAAACACTGCTGTTTTATAAATAAATATCCTAAACAATATGTTGTAATCATAATTAGCTGGAAATCAGAAAACATGTAACCATAAAATTTCATATTAATTATTTGAAAAATATATTTTTACAATATACAAATGGCCTGGTTATATATAGATACATTTGCATCCATCATTTTATCTTCTAAAATACCAATGGATGCATTTTTTGTAACTTCATTACCATATTTAGATTCTTGCTACAAATGTGGAAGGGGCATATAGCTAATTCCATGTCAGTTTATCCATGCTTTTCTCAGTACATTTGTCATACCGTTCCTTTATACATCCTTACATACATTATAGAGTAAATTTCATGTTACAGTCAGTCTCTGTTACTCATTTGTTCATGGCCAGGTTATGCAGTGTTGTGTGAAAGTGAAACAAAATTTATTGGACAATATCTCATCATGATTTATAATGTTATTCTTAGAAGACATTTGGGGAATTTTTTAAAAATGTTTTACTTCATACACCTTTAAAGAATTTTAGCATTCTTACAGTCTTTTTCTGCTAGTACATCAGGTTTACTTTCATTTACGTGGGTTTATTTCCCTTATGTTTTTTGACATTTCAACATTTACATTTTAATAACGTAACTTTTAAGTGGCACCATTTAGCCATGATTGTGCCGTTGTGATGTTAAACCCCATACATACATACATATATACATACATATGTTGTGAAAATTGGAAAAGAAAAAAATGTATTATTAGTTTTAAAATAAATAGTTAAAAATAAAATAACCCCCATCTGACAACAATTGTTGGGAAATTTTTTAAAAAATTATTAAAAAGGTTATAAATTAAAACAAAAATAAAAATGTGTATCTGTCAATCTTCTGTCCATTAGGATGCAATGCTAGAACACAACATGAGAGCCCTGACAGTTTCCAGGGTTATCCTTTCATTTTTTTCATTTTTGATTTTCATGTTCACTAATTTTTCTTGTGATAAATTGTTGCAATGATATAATGAAGTGCGATGAAGTGACATGCAAATGTAAGAAGAAAGAAAGGAAGAAAGAAATGAAATCATGTCTGAATGAAGGGGAGAATGAAGAAAGGCAGAATTAACTAACCAGTAGGGAAGAAGCAGAAAGATGGGAGAAAAGAGGAAGGAAGGAAGAAAGAGGAACGAAA
The DNA here is from genome assembly GCA_016617855.1 of Megalonaias nervosa. Lineage (NCBI taxonomy): Eukaryota > Metazoa > Mollusca > Bivalvia > Unionida > Unionidae > Megalonaias > Megalonaias nervosa. Next base: position 21,369 of record JAECUM010039079.1, on the reverse strand, counting down.
GAATGAAGATGAATAAGTGAAGAGAGTGGAAGAGAGATAATACGAGATGAGATGAATCATCTTTTTGTGTCTTTTTTTGTTCTAACACCATCTGAACAGAAACGTATATAAGATTTTTGTGGGAAAATATTGTGCCTGTTGAACACCAGTATTTATCTGACACCATGGGATCTAATTGTTTCTGATCGCAACTGCAGTATGTTCAAAGATGTAGGCTAATCTATCTAAGCTACCACCTTTCACTTGTTATCCCAGGCTTGAGCATCTGCATGGACCTATTCCATAGGATCACCCCAACAAACCGCATGACAGTTGTTAATGACCCAAAGCTCTGGATTACCAACCAAACCTTCTCTCAGGGTCGCAATCTGTATCTAATATTTTTGCCTTAGATACCTGAGGCTCAAGACTCCTTGCTAGAATTACTCATTGGATCAAACTGTCAAACCTCATGCCAATTGCCCGTGATCTCAAATGGGCTCTGGACCCATACCCAGACCTACTCATGAGATCGCTTCTTCTCAGCTGGTATCAATGGTCCTTGATCCTATAGGCTCTAGACTCCATGCTAGACCTGTACTCGTTGGATAACTACTCTGACCACAATAATACCATCTGTCAATCCCATGCAAAAATTGTATTGTCATTTCAGTCATCAATATATATATATATATATATATATATATATATATATATATATATATATACACACACATACACCTCTCCCTCGATAACTCGCACACAATGAGGTCCACAAACATAGACCGCACTATAAGCGAGGGTGCGAGTTACCGAGGGACCTCCAAAAGTTGAAAAAATTCGCTTAGATATCGAGAAAACAGCGGAGTGGGGGGGTAGGGAACTGGGGCTATTAATGACTGAATGCTCATTTTACAATCACGTTGTTAATAATTTTTAATAACGCACTTTTTCCAATAAAGTTGTTTGTTATTCTGTTTAAGTGACATTTATTTTCAAAATGTCCAACATGTGAAAGAGCGTTCCATTGGTTTCAACAACCATCACGTGTATGCGAGAACACCTGTGTATTACGTCACTGCTTTTTGTGTTCTTGATGAGTCTGGTTCCCAGAGAGTTATGTAATAGTATCCTGCCAAATTGGGAGTCAAAAGAGCGGGAAACTAAACTAACTGTCGATACACCAACAAACAAGATTCCTTTTCTTCAAAAATAAGTGAAATTTGTTTCGTGAGACGATCGTCTGTGTCAATTCTCAATTTTTGTATTGTTAGTACAGTATTGATATCATGATTTCATTGGAAGTAATAATGAAACTTCTTTTCATCTGTGAGGATATCTCTAAGTGCCAGTTCAAGAATTCTCTGAAACTCGCCTGCCCACAATGGTTCGTATCTGTGAAACCAAGCTTTTTATTTTACGAAGTGTTCATTTCGCTTGGTTATCTTTGATCACAGTTACCAATGAGTCTGTTAATTTAAGGTAGTTTATGTTACATACACAATAACATTTATAACAGTAATTGATAAAATGAAGTGAGTTCACCCGACAAATTACCGGGGACTCTAGATTTTAAGTTTGTAGGATTTTCGTGCCTTTTAACTTTTCTTTTATTCCAGCTCCTTTATTTGATTCAAAAGACATAATTAGCGTGATAAAACAAAGGAGACCAGCTTTTAATTCAGTGCAACAAAACAACAACTACTTCCGCAAATCAGTTATCAAAACAAGGTCGGCACTTAATTAGGTTATCAGAGAAACGCTCACGGACATAGCTGTTGTGGTAGATTGACACATTTTACGTTTAATTACAAGAGGACACATTGCATTTACGATGATTACACTTAAAAGGAACTAAAAGATAGAACTAGAACATAAATTTGAATTGAGAAAAAAAATATTTAATTGGTATTTATTTATTAAAGTACTGCCTCCACTCAGCATAAGTGACATTTTCATCGATCGAAATTTCCTTACATATCGTTAATTGCGGTGTACTACCATTTGGAAAGAAAATGTAAAAATATTGTATGACTTATTTTTAAATTTGATATTTCATAATGTTGATTAAAATTTCATGTCCTATCTACCATTTTCGACAATAAAATGAGAGCGATAAATCAAAGTTTCTGTTACTAATTTTGATCGCGATTTTCTTTAAGTTCAATAAATATGGATCAATTTTTGGGGTATTTTCTGGTTTAAAAAATGGGATCCACGCCTGACCCCGCACTATAAATGGGTCCGCGAGTTGTCAGGGCGCGAGTTATTGAGGGAGTGGTATATATATATATATATAGATAGATAGATAGATAGATAGATAGATACATTGCGCACTTCGCACACGCAACCAGCCAGGTCTGTGTATATATATATGTGTGTATATATATATATATATATATATATATATATATATATATATATATATATATATATATATACACGACAGAGTTGGGGGCTACAGATCACCTTCATGCAGCTCACCAAACTGATCTCGGAACAAGAGTGGTTATTGTTGATTTGATATATGTTTGGTTACTGATAACTTCATTACCTTTATAAAGTTTAGTCACAAATATTCAGGCTTTTGGTGTTGAGGAAATTCTTGCTGACAATGGACCAGAATTCTGAAATATTTTAAAACTGAAGTTAAAGAATTCTCAAATAATTCATAAACTGACCAAAGTACATAAAGGTCATATATTACCTTCACTACATCTCTGTATAATGAATGTAAAGACTTCACATCTTCACATAGTAACATTACTAAAGGCTAGTGTCCTCGTTACCAAAACCCTACACTGTTTGATTGGACACCTGTTACAATCAGGGTGCAGTTAAGACGTGAAGAATGGCTATTCAACACCAAAGTTTTTTAAATGTTAAAGATAATGCAAAGTCATTGCAAAACAGTACCAAAATAACTCCTTGAGTAAATTAACATAATATTCACAGATGACAGACTTTATAAATTTACAGTTTACATCTTCACTTTTGCTAGATCGCAACCACAAAAACCCAGTTCTCATACATAAATAATTCTGAACATTAAACATTAATCAGTACAGCAGTTCTATGGTGAGTCTTAACAATGAATTACAGTACCATCAATTCCAGATTCTGGACAATTACTGCTGATTATCAGGTAATGCTAACCACTGGGAAAATCCATGCCATTTGATACGCAGTCATAGAAAACAAGAAAGTTTAATGTTAATATTTAGAAACCCTCAGCATTATTTCAGAAAGACATACACATCAGGAAATGTAAATTCAAAATTATTTTCTTTCAATTTACATGACATGGTTAATTACACTGATTCAAGTATTATTCAGATAGGCTGTCAAGGATCAATTAAAATGTTGCAGTTTCACAATATATATTTATAGCAATTTAGATTCTCCAAAAGAAACTACAATGGATCATTTAACACTGGTTTGATTCAATATATGTATGATTTACAATTAAGATAAATAAACGAAAGGTGCTGCCAAATAAACATGCACTAAATTTGCTTGATAATTGCAAGCTACATGTAAACTAAGCAGCCGTTTGCAGCAGAGATTAATTTTTGAAAAGATCGATATGAAGTAATGTGTTGAAATCCAAATAATGTATTAAATTTTGCACTTTGCATAGTATCCAATATATGATATTAAAATCAAATTGCATCTTTCCTATAGTACAAAACTGTACACTGAACAATAGAATATTTGACTAAATCCATTATAACATTTGCTTATATGAACTCGCATCACAACTTTTGATTCAGTAGTACAAGTAAAAATTTGGTACAGATAAGACAAATGTGTTTCCAGTTTCTAACTACAAAAATAGTACAACCCATTTCATCATTACACTTCACCAAATGATGAGAAAAATATTTACATAATTGTCTTAGGTCATGAACTTGGACATTCTTGCAGCTGTCTCCTGCTATGGAAATATTGCATGCAGGGAAGCTACAAAATTCAACAAATAACAGGCTTAAAATGATCCCTATAATATAAAAAGGGAGAGAATTCATTGTCAGCTATTTTTTATTATAACTTATCTAAGATCACCGTTGTGAAATCTGTACAGAAATATAGACATCGCAGGCAGTTTAACAACTTCTCTATGCAGCGTCTTAGCTTAAATTTAAATGATAGATATGCTGAATAGTACATCAATCATAAAATAGTGGATGCTGTGTAACAGTGTAAAGGCTGCTCCATCAAAATACATGGGACCCAGAGAAGGCACTTTTAAAGTTTGGTACTCACCCATATATGCACTTTAGAATTATCTTATCATTTTAATATGAACTATGTGAAATCAAAGTACCCTGGCATCTATTTTAAAAAAAAACTGCCTTCCCTGGGTACCATGTATGTTTAAATGGAACAACCTTTACCAATTCTAACGCGACATATGCTGTTTAGCATTTGCCGATTGTGCGCACAGTAAATGCTATTCAGCATTTTTTGCCTAACCTACTGTTATCAAAGAACCATGTTTGTACTATGCAGTGAATCTCAGAAATGTGAAATATCTGCAGTGTATACTGGGCGGTATTAGAAACTACATGTATTTGAAAAAAGTCAATCGCTGCACGAAAAATCCAAGTATGACTTTACAAATTAAAGAGTATAGCTTATTCACTGTAGTAAAATTTCCCCAAATAGAAATTTGAACGTTACTTTCACTATTTCTTATAGTTAATAACAATACATATATCCCATGAATGTATGATAATAAGTATAATGAAATTACAACTGCAATTCAGTAATGCAGTAGAAACTGCTGTTCAGCAGTGCAAACTGCACGAACTGCCATTCTGCAGTGGAAATATATACAAGGCTACTATTCAGCAGTCAGACTGTTATAACTGCCTTTCTGCAGTGGAAATACACAAACGGCTACTATACAACAGCCAGACTGTAATAACTGCGACTCTACAGTGGAAATATATAAAGGGCTACTATTCAGCAGTCAGACTGTAATAACTGCCATTCTGCAGTGGAAATATATAAAGGGCTACTATTCAGATGTCACCGCTCTGGTGGCCTTGTGGTTAGAATGTCCACCTTGGATCTGGGAGGTCGTGGGTTCGATACCCTGCCGAGTCATACCAAAGACTTACAAAAATGGTAGTAACAGCTGCCTCGCTTGGCGCTCAGCATTAAGAGGTTAGTTTTAGGACTGGTAGGCCTGGTGTCAGGATAATGTGACTGGGTGGGACATCATGCTACATGTCTGCGGCATTATGCCCCAGTGCTGGGCATCATTATAAACTGCCACACTACAGACATCGTAGCGATATGACTGAAAAATTGTTAAAGCTACGTTAAAAATCCAAATCACACACACACACACTATTCAGCAATCAGACTGTAATAATTGCCATTCCACAGTGGATAATATATGGCCACCCAAAGCTTTTTATTATCAATAAAGGAACATCATTAACATTATTTTGTAGATTTTTTTCATCACTTTGAGAGTATTTCAAATAACATTACCTGGAGCCTCCAGAGAACCAGTATTATTCTCGACATTTTGATTTGGTTAAAGTAAAGTAAGTTTGGCAGAAACTTAATATATTATGCAAAATACATGTTCTCAGATTTATTCCATTCTTTGCTGCATTCAGTATGGAAGGCAATATTGTTTTAGTAAAATTATAACAAGAAATAGCAGCGATGGAGACAAACTGAATGTCAGCAGGCACAAGCCCCACCCCTCCTGCTCCCTGCACAAGAAATAAATTACAGAGGGAAATACTGAAATTAAAGATATAAAGGTCTGAAAACATCAGATGATGAGAATAGTGTCAATTAAATCTTCCTAAACAATACTTGACAGAATGTAGTGCTAAACAGCCTGGCATGAATAGTTTCCTAACCGCATGGCAGGAAGAGACTTCTTACAGACTGGCATGAAGAGTTTTCTAATTTGTACAAGTTATGCCAATCTGCAATTAAATATGGTTGTCATTCAGATTTATACAAGTTGTGCCAATTAGCCATCAAATATGGCTGTCATTCAGATTTATTCAAGTTATGCCAATCTGCAATTAAATACGGTTGTCATTCAGATTTATACAAGTTGTGCCAATTAGCCATCAAATATGGCTGTCATTCAGATTTATTCAAGTTATGCCAATCTGCCATTAAATATGGCTGCCATTTCTAAAGATATTAAATTATCTTCAAATATCTAGTTCTCAAAAACTGTGAAACATATTTTGATCAAAAGTTTATATGGGGATACTAGTCTGCCATTGGAATTCCAGTATTACTGAAAATAGACAAGTCTGTGTCAGTATTAATACCAGAAATGGAAAGGGTGGAGCCCAATTGCCCCTACCAGGTTGAAAGTGAGATCCACTATTCAGGTATTGACTATTTTGGTTAGATGGAAACTAGCAACTAGTGCTATGACAGACTCTACTATAAGCGATTCAAGGTATATAAATGTGGAAAAATTCGTATTTACTGCAAAAATTAATATGTGACTCAAGTACCTGTTATTGTTGTCAGGCCTTTCTGTCATACACCTTCTATACTTGGATTTGAATTCATCATTTTCAGTTACTCATTCCCCTCTATAAAGAATTTATGTTTGAACTTTGAATCTAATATTTTTCCTTCCAGTACACTACTTCAGAAATAAATGCAGCAGTGTTTTCAATACGATTTTATCTTTTGTTCTTTATATTTTCTGTCAGTCATCATTGACCGTTTGCCAAAGTTTTTAAAAATGATCACCTTTCATTAAGGTCAGTGCAGTCTAAAGTCTACCATAATCTTTAACTTGGGATTTTGTACACAGCCTTGGAGGGAAACTTTCGTTGCCATAGATGGTGAAAGGGGTAATTAGCTGATCCACTATAAAATATAACTGCCATTCTAAAATTATAAATTTAATAATGATTATTGACAAAAACTGTTCAACCAAACTCAAACAAATTTGACAAAAAGCATCCTAATGGAGAGAGCTTTCAGCTTTATACAAAGGATGCCAGATTATAGCCCACTATTTTAATCTAAGCTTTTTCCTTCTGGTACGTTGCTTCCAAAATAAATACAGCAGTGTTTTCATACAGGATCTCAAGAAAATTTGACAAAGTATTCAGGCAGTAAGCTATTTGAAATTTATACAATTCAATTTTTTTCAGAAACTACATAATTGAAAAAAAAAAGAATTCTGGCATTATCTGATTAAGGGTTTTCATATACATTTGCTAGAATGCTGGCATAAGGGACTTTGGCAACCAGATTTGGTAGAATTCAGACATAAACGGCTTTTGTTACCAAATTTGATAGAATTCTGGCATAAAGGGCATTTGTAACCAAATTTGCTACAATTCTGACATACAGGTCTCTTGTAACCAAATTTGATAGAATTAAGGTATTCAGTGTTTTCAAAATTTATACAATTCAGCCATTCTGTCATAATATATAACCATTACTGCTAAAAATATATATATATATATATATATATATATATATATATATATATATATATTTTCACTGTATATTTATTTATAAAATCCATTCAACATGTTCAATAAAATTTTACCAAATTTCAGACAAAGTGTCCTGGAAAAATGCCCCTAAATGTTGGACACATGTTTGGATACGCAATCAAATTCAATGATGAAGCTAAAATAGAGAAACGCAGAGGCAGTTGTTTTCATAAATCATAACATGTACTCTCAACAGGATTGAAATAAATGATAATATAAAGCATCCCACAGAACCAGATGTTTTGGTCCACTGCTTTTGTATTTTACTATTGTGCAGATGCCATGTAACTGAACCATTTCAATTTTGCTTGAAAGTCTTTATGATTTATATGAGTAATGCTGATTAGCCTTCAGACATTCCTGCCATTACTCCAAATATAAATTAATTTAAAAGCATTAACTTTATTTTTTTTAGATCTCTGAATAGAATTTAACCAACATTGATAGAAAGCAGTATGGCATAGACATGATACTGATGTTCCATCAAATATGGATGAAGATACAAAAACTATACAAACTTTGAAAGAATTGTTTTGATACCAGTAATCAGATGTATTGGATGAAATTTTTACAAGCATCCCCCTGACCCAGATTTCTTACCACCTGCTCTTGCATTTGGCTGTTGAGCAGATGTCAACCACATGAGTGATCTTAGACACATATTAACCTCTTTCCCTAGTTTGAAAGCCAGTATATTGAAAATGGTTGGACGAATTGTTAGCTCAGCTGGTCATAGACCAGGATAGCTTATGGAAATGGCTGCTGTCTGTCATCCATATATTGTCCATTGGCACAAGCTTGTTATCAATCCTCCTACTAAACTACTTGGATAATTGCCATCACACTTTACACACATATATATCCCATGGTCTGCTTGGTCTTAAATGAAAATGGCATTGATCTGACCAATAATATTGCCACCATGGCAGTCATCCCTGTGTCAATACATACAGTATCATGATACAGTATACACAATCTATGATAACATGAAACACTACTTGTGCCCTGTATCAATACATGTGATGATAGACGATGTACCCATGGCCTCTATCAATACATATCATGATACACAATGTGCCTGTGTCCTGTATCAATATATGTGATGATACATACACAATGTGCCCATGCCCTGTACCAATACATATCATAACACACTATGCACCTGTGCCCTATATCAATACATATATTGACACACAAACTCTGATATGATACTCGACACATATGGAATAAAGAGGCACACATTTTTCCCATCCCTTGAAGATCAAAAGTGACTTGTGTATGGAAAGTGTCATTTTGAATCAATACCTATGTATGTATGTGCATATCAACATGGCAAAATTATTCATACATTGGTGAATAGTTTCAACAATAATGTCTCTGCGTATGAAGATGGCAGAATTATTAACACATTGGTGAATAGTTTCAACTATAATGTTTGTGCATACTTGACATAATAGTACCTGAACACTATGAAAATGGTTATGTTTGTGTATCCTTGAAATAATAGTACCTGAACACTATGAAAATGGCTATGTTTGTGTATGCTTCAAATCATAGTACCTGAACACTATGAAAATGGCTATGTTTGTGTATGCTTCAAATCATAGTACCTGAACACTATGAAAATGGTTATGTTTGTGTATGCTTCAAATCATAGTACCTGAACACTATGAAAATGGTTATGTTTGTGTATGCTTCAAATCATAGTACTTGAACACTATGAAAATGGTTATGTTTATGTACCCTCGAAATAATAGTACCTGAACACTATGAAAATGGTTATGTTTGTGTATGCTTGAAATAATAGTACCTGAACACTATGAAAATGGTTATGTTTGTGTATGCTTGAAATAATAGTACCTGAACACTATGAAAATGGTTATGTTTGTGTATGCTTCAAATCATAGTACCTGAACACTATGAAAATGGTTATGTTTGTGTATGCTTCAAATCATAGTACCTGAACACTATGAAAATGGTTATGTTTGTGTATGCTTCAAATCATAGTACTTGAACACTATGAAAATGGTTATGTTTGTGTGCCCTTGAAATAATAGTACCTGAACACTATAAAAGTGCCTACTGAATCAGAACCATAAAATCAAATGCACCTTTAATTAGTTTTCAGCATTTAGCCATTTAATACATTCTGTAGGTAGCCATTTATGTCTTGAGACTCTGTCGAAGAAAGTAAGTTTGTGTTTTTCTTTGTTAAAATCTCAGTTAGTTACAAGCTAATGGATTTTGCTTTAACTCATTTTTTCTGCTTGATATGCAGGTGGAAGCTGCTACAAGTTAACTCGTTTTCTCTCTCTCTTATTCTCTCTCAGTGTGTATATATATATATATATATATATATATATATATATATATATATATATATGTCTGTATTCTTATTTCAGATCGAGAACTATTTCCTTACACCATGTATGCTTCGTCAAGAATCTCCAAGAGAAATTATCTCCCCAGAACAAGATCCACAGATGGTCAGCACACCTGTCCTGTGCTGTGTCTTTACAGGAAAGTTTTTGCCCCCTCCCATCTTCCACAGGCTTATTGCTGCCTGTGTGACTCGCTGGCCTGTCTCCAGAAAGAAGGAGACATCAGAGAATCTCATTTTCTGTGGTTGCTGCATTTTTGACCTTGACCTTTTCCACAGATTGACCTTGCACTGTAAGAACCATATTGTTTTTGCAAGAATAACAAGGCTGGTGGTTGATGAAGTCAATACCCCTGATGCAAAGTTGTGTACCAGAGTTAGAAAGTTCATTACACTAAATCTCTCCAAGATTACCTCTTACCTTGGCCAGAATTTAAAATACGAGTTGTGTACTTGGTGGTCACCATCCCAAGTGTTCTCTGAAGATGGCAGTGCTGCACCATTTCAGATGTGGCTTGCGGATGAGGTGAGTTGCTGTTCAATATTACCATATATGTCTGTGCAAGAAATGTTCTTCATTCAGTTTGTATTAGCACAAGATTGTTATTGCTGCTTGTTCTAAACTTCCAGGAATATTGCCACTAAACTTTAAATAAAAACACATTCTCCCCAGGATCTAGTTGGTCCTAAATTAAATAGTGCAAATGGAGAGCCAATCTGGCCACCATGGAAGCCACTTTGATGACCTTGTTGTCGCTACTACTTATAAATTGAGAGTCATATTTAGATCGGATTTTCACCAAACTAACTGGCGATAATGTCTTTTTAGTCTGAAATGAAAACAGAATCATTCAGATATCCAATGTGTCCATCATGGCCGACGTTTTGAAAGCATTGTTATCACTACTACTCCTAAGCATATTGTCATATTGGCATGGAGTTTTCACTAAAAGACTTCCTATGATATCTAGTCGGACGGGTCCTAAATGAAAATGGTGCTGATAAACTTCACATTTTGCTAGCATGGTACTTCATGTTTGGCTGTCATAGTGGATATCTTGAAAATATTGTTATTGCAACTCCTTCTGAATGGATATTTGTATATCGCAGGAAGAAATGCTCTGTGCCATTCTTTTGCCTTTAAGTCCCTGTCACATTGGTTGTATATTACATCAAGGAATGCTTTATGCCCATGTTTTGCCTTTAATGCCCTGTCACATTGAATGTATGCTACAGAAAGGAATACTCTGTGCCATTGTTTGCCTTTTAAAGTTTAATGCTCTGTCACATTAGCCAGTATTTCATTTATAAGATCACTCTTGTCTAAATTTATTTCTGCATGATAATCAATGTTTGTAATGGCTACTGGAGACTCAAAGGTCTTGTTAACATGTTGCTCAAAGGCAAATAATGTAGTTTTAAAGATACTTTTGTAAGTACGATCAATGAATGATAATGAATGACACTGTTTAGTGTACGGTATGACATATTCTGATCAGCTTTGGCATTTTCCCATTGATACCACATTCCATGCGAAAATCATCTATACTTTAAGAAAACAAAATGACAGAAAGATTTTAATAAGTAGTCATCTTAGCAGACATCTGGAAATATATTGGAATGGACTTTTCTTGTAACGCTAACAGCTAGGTGCATGTTCATTGGCGTCTTTATCAATTTTGAAAGTGTGTATGAGCCGTAATGATAACTAGGACACTTAAATTTAACAATGTTGCCACCTTAGATCTGAATCTGTATGAATGGCCTTATATGAATGTAAACTGTGCAAATTTGACAACAGATAAAGACTTCATTTTTTGACAAGAGCTTGATAATCATGGAGACATAATGTACCTTGGAGTCAAGTCAGAGGTTACATCGTAAATATTTGCACTTAAGTGCAAAGTACTCAGTGCTTGTTTACCCTTTTGATCTTGGTATTAAGGTCACAATCATAGATAATATGTGCAAAGGCTTTGGTTAAAGAGTTTTCATTTGTTTATATTTCCAAGATCATGTTGATGAGTTTACTTTGCAAGAATCGTTATGAAGCTGGGAAAATTTGTTCGAAATCAATGCCTGCTCAACGTTTTATCCATGCATTTGCGGGTCATGTGTTTTACTATAATGCTGTGATCGTCAGATCAACATGCTGGCCCTGGCCTTCTTGTTTTACCAAATGCAGTTTGTGTTTATTTGAGAATATGTGATATGTTATCCTATATCATTTAATATTAATAATAAAAATATCTTGTACACCTGTTATATTGGTGTGATGATGATATAAACTTCTTAGTCACTGATGAAAAGGATGTTGTAATAATATTAGATTTCTTTCCTCTTTAGGGACATGATTCTGATGCACCCATAATGCCGGAACACATGAATCACGCTCGTCTATGTGTTGCTCTTGTGACTGTTTGTGCAAATGCCTTAAGAGAAATCCTCCTCACACATGTTCCTGCACCACATACAAACATCTACCAGGCAATCCGGGCCAACAAAGCCAACTTGACCAACAAAACACAGACCAGACGAGGACAATGGCAGAATGCTCTTCTTCTTCCTGATCAGTGTCAGGTGGTTTTCCCAGACCCTTTTGGTCGGTATGTGGCAAGTGTGGACCAGTTTGACATTTGTTTGTTGTATACTCTGATCAGAAATGTCAGCACAGTTCCTGCTTCATTGATGGACTGGGGAATTGATCCAATAGAACAACCATTTAGAGACAGATCGCTGGGAGCTAGTGTGGAGCGAATTCGTTCATACAGAAATCAGATTGGTCATTCCATGGATGGAAAGATGAACAAGCAGGACTTTGATGATTACTGGAACAAAATTGACGCTGTGCTTGATGACGTTGAACAAGCACTTGGTAGACAGGGATACAGGGCACAGTTAGAGAAGCAAAAGAGACAGGTGATCTCTGTCTATGAAGCCTGTTAGCTGCAAAAGAAGATCATAAAGCATAGTGAAGAGATACAAGTAAGTATAACACGGACAAAATATGATGTCATTTTTTTCAAAGAAAGAACATATAGTTACCATCTTTTCCAACTTGGTGAATGTGTGGGTCTGATTTGGACTTTTACCGTAGCTTTAACAATATTTCAGTCATATCGTTATGATCTCTGCAGAGTGACAGTTTATAGTGATGTCTAGCACTGGGGCATCATGCCGCAGACTTGTAGCATCATGCCCCACCCAGTCACAATATCCTGACACCAGGCTGACCTGTCCTAGCACTAACATCTTAATGCTGAGTGCCAAGCAAGGCTATTGCTAGTACCATTTGTTTAAGTCTTTGGTATAACTTGGCCGGGGTTCGAACCTGTGACCTCCCACATCTGAGGTAGATGCTCTAACCACTTAGTGGTGTTGTGATATTGTTTTAATTGCATATTGGAGGACACACATACCTGACTCATGTACACCTCCTAAAGGGTGAACCTCAACCAGAGTACATAACCTTCCACTTTACAGTTCAACATATTCTTCTCGAGTGTGTGTTAAGTTCCCCCTATGAGGAATAAGTATTGTGATGTGCATGCAATTTTAATATGAACCACATGAGAAAATTTTAAAATTTGTGAGGGAAAATGATTACTATTGGAAATTTTGACTTGATGTTTTAAGGATTTTACATGCTTAAGCTTAATATTTTACTTGATATACCATTTGTATAATCTTAACATCCTTACCTTATATATTTTTCATTGTTATTATTCATACTTAAATTTTTGGATGGGTTTATGTTACTGAAATTTGTGTGCAGTTCAATTTTTTTTATACTTTTGGAACCAGATAAGTAATATTGCGGTGAGGTACCACACACACACACACACACACATACACGCTTATTTTGAAGTGACTAATTTATAGATTGCATAAATATTTTATTGACATAGGCATGGAAACCTAGATAGAAAAGAACCTTTCTTTCCATACATCATATAAAATATTGTTTTAATTACACATTTGTATATTACATTGTAGCCAGATTCTTGTGCTTTGGTGATATTAAAGATGCATGCTCCTTTTACGCTACTAAATTCTTGCTATAGTTTAATTTTTTTTAAAAATAAAATTAAACTATAGCAAGAACTGTATGCTTTTTCCAGATTTGACCTGTCAGAAGTTACTACACTTGTGGAAGAGGACTGCTTGGCTGGATCCAGTGCACCATTAGAAATGTCCTTGGAATACATGATCTCATGCCAAATGTCACTACTGCATGTGGCCATAATTTGTATCTGGCATCATGCATGCCAAGTAACACTACTGTATGTGGCCATAATTAGGACCCAGCATGATGCACAATCCCATTCCAAGAGTTACTACTGGATGTGTGCATAATTCAGACCCAGCATCTAGATGTGTGAGCCCTGTAGGATGAATTGAGAAATGCATTATATAGTTATATGGGTTGTCATTTGGATGTATAAGCAGATACACAAAACAGTTATAGTGTTGCCTGTGGAGCTAGTTGTCATTTGAATGTGTAAACAGGAACACAAAATAGTTATGGTCTTGACTATTGTGATAGTTGTCATTTGGATGTGTAAACAGGAACACAAAATAGTTATGGTCTTGACTATTGTGATAGTTGTCATTTGGATGTGTAAACAGGAACACAAAACAGTTATTGTCTTGACTATTGTAATAGTTGTCATTTGGATGTGTAAGTAGGAACACAAAACAGTTACGGTCTTGACTATTCTGATAGTTGTCATTTGGATGTGTAAACAGGAACATAAAACAGTTATGGTCTTGACTGTTGTGATAGTTGTCATTTGAATGTGTAAGGAGAAACACAAAACAGTTATAGTATTGACTCAGGAAATAGTTGTCATTTGGATGTGTAAGCAGAAGCACAAAACAGTTATAGTGTCGACTCAGGAAATAGTTGTCATTTGGATGTGTAAGCAGAAACACAAAACAGTTATAGTGTCGACTATGGATATAGTTGTCATTTGGATGTGTAAGCAGAAACACAAAACAATTATAGTCTCGACTCAGGAAATAGTTGTCATTTGGATGTGTAAGCAGAAACACAAAACAGTTACAATTTTGGCTATGGAAGTATGTAAATTGTCATTTGTATGTGTAAGAAGAAACACAAAAACAGTTGCCGTGTTCAACTATGGAAATAGTTGTCATTTATATGTGTAAGCTGAAACACAAAACAGTTATAGTGTGGGCTATGGATATAGTTTCGTTTGGATGTGTAAGCATAAACACAAAACAGTTATAGTGTTGTCTATGGATATAGTTATTTGTATGTGGAAGCAGAAACAAAAATAGTTACAGTGTCGACTATGGATACAGTTGTCATTTGGATGTGTAAGCAGAAACACAAAACAATTATAGTGTTGGCTTTGGAGTTATATGAATTGTCGTTTGTATGTGTAAGCAGAAACACAAAACAGTTAATAGCGTAGACTATGGATATGGTTGTCATTTGGATGTGTAAGCAAACACATAGCACAGTTATAGTGTTGGCTATGGAGATAGTCACTGTTTTTTATTGGTATAATGGTAGTACTTCAATTGTGTTCAAACACTGCTTCTAAAATATTAAGCAATGTAGATTGAAAAAATTTATTAGTTGTAAATTTCTGAACATTTTATTATAATGAGGTTTAAAACCCACTAAACATGTTTGTGCCAACCTCTGTAGTAGCACAGCATGGATTTTGTGATGTCACTTTGTTGATCGATACAATGACTCCTGTAGTAATCAAATTTAGGTGTACATGACAGTTATGATGCTTATGTCATAGATTACACATTGATTGATTTCAGGGAACTGGACAGCCAGAAAATCTTTGAAGAGGCTTCAAGTGAAACTGGTACAAAGCAGAAGATATGTATGCTGACCTGAATTTAACAGGGTGTAATCAAACTTTAAAAGAAAGTACATATTTATTTACCAGAATAGCTTATGAGACAGTCTTCATCAATAGTCTAGAGTTGGGTATCTGTTTTCTATTGTCAGTTACCACAAGGCTCTTCTCGCTTCACCTCCTATGAAATAATTACAATGAAATGTTACAGAAACCGTTACTCCAAGGTCTGCCTGGTTCTGTATGAAAATGGTGTGACCAGCTTGGAAGCCATCTTAAGCAGTTTGTCATCACTGTTACTTCTGAATGTATAGACACATCAGTTTGCTATTTTAACTGAGAGACATTTTTCATTATTCAGTTGGTTCCAAGTGAAAATGATGCTAATCTGACATCAGATATGGCTGATATGAAAATCTTATTAGTACTCCCCCTGAACTCGTATGGTAATACTTATATGGGATTTTTATTAAAAGACTTCTTTTGATGTCTGCTTACTAACAGAGATGGTCATGCTGTTATCCCATTTGTATTACAAGATTTATTATGATGTCTACTTACTAACACAAAAGGTGCCGATCTGACCGGCAGTAATGCCACCAAATATTGTTACAATTTCAAAATGGATGACAATAGCAACATTGAGTTTTCACTCAAAGACTGCTTATCATGTTTGGTTTGTTCTAAATCAAAATGGTGTTACATGCAATATGGCCACTATGGTGACCATCTTAAAAATCTATATATATATATATATATATATATATATTACATTACTATCATACAGGTTAGAGAATTTTTAATTCGTACTATACGGAGATTCAAACCCAGGTCTGCAGATAAACAGCACCCATGGCCTTGCCTGCATATACAAGCCCATATTCCACTACGACCAAGCACACATCACTACTTAATTGGTGCATATAACACCGATTTAGTAGCATCATATTTGGTGACGTGTGCTTGTTAGTAATGGAATATGGGCTGGTGTATGCAGGCAAGGTGATGGGTGCCGTTTAACATATATATATATATATATATATATATAGTAATGCAATGCAGCTCTTGTTCAAATTTTCACTTATTCGCAAATATATATATATATATATATATATATATATATATATATAAAGATATTTATAATTGTATCAGTATGTATTTAATTACGTTTCATTCGATCCTTGCAATTTGATCAGTAATTGTTTTCTTTTTCCATTGACCAACTATTTCTGATTTAGGATGCGTAATGAAAAAAAAAATTCATACTGTGATAGCCATTATTTTTCATTGTATTTACACCAAGTGTGTTTAATGTTTTTTATATTTTCAGATAGTCTGCAACAAAATGGTTATTAAATGTAAACCAAAGTGAAGGCATTTTAAAGTTGTGGGAGACAATCATTAATCCTGTGTTGCCTGTACTAAATGCTTATCATACAAAACCTGTATGATGTGCTGTTTTTAGGCAGAAGATGTATGGTCCACAATTCTTCAAAAACTGCTTAAGTGCAAGAAAAAAAGGGCTCAATCCAAATTTGGTGATCAAAATGTTTTAAGCTTACACGCTCCCTTTGACTTGTGACCTAGTTTAGCCTGAGAACCTGAAATGCCTCCCCTCCATCTGTAAAATTGCACTGTATGGAGTATGTTTTGCAGAGAGATTGCAACTGGAATCTAGAATTGAGGGTGATTAATATCATAAAGCTTTTTTAACAAGAATGTTGACAAGGAAATACGACCAAGTTGGGTGTAAATCCAACTTTCCACCCAGACATGATACAGGTGATGAATGATGATTTATTTATCGCTCCGACTGTTATCCAACCCATAAGCCAACTGGCCAACAACCTGACCACAGCAATATATTTTTAGTCCCAACTACTGACAGAAACATACAGCCATTCAGAGACGACAGATATAATACAGGTTCAGTTAACATTTTGTTCTCTGCAGTGGCCAAGTCAGCATGCCAACCCTCCAGCTGTCTATTTGGCCATAAAACCACATGCCAACCCTCCAGCTGTCTATTTGGCCATAAAACCAATCTGACCACACCCATAATACTGGTTCCATGCACACAATTCAGTGGTGGTTAAGTACAAGTTGTGGGTCACTGATTTGTTCTACTTGACAACAGATGCGCTCAAGAATATCCTAGTGACCCCAAAGCTTCTCAAACAGCTGTGCTTGATACTTTTGTTACCCATATCTGAAAATTTTATACCTCATGCATGCATCTTGTCTTGCAGGCACTGTGCAGAAAAAACTCAAAGTTTTCAGTTGTGGCGAGGATCACATCAGCTTAACAGTGATCCACTTTTAAAGCTTAAGAGGCGAAATGGCATGTTTCTTTGTGACTGGTGATGTGCAAATGATGTCACAACACTGTCAACCTACATTCTCCAGCTGGGTAACGTCTTTCTGTTTCTCTTGGAATAAAAGTCACTAGCACCAATAACTATTAAGGAATAAGATTTCTGACACTCTAAGACACCATGACCATCTTGACATTAGTCACAACAAAGATCTCTCAACCTTGCTAACCAACTTTGGTCTGTCCTGACCTTACTTGTTAATCCAGTTCCCAAAATGGAATCTATCATGGCTCTTGACATGGCTCAATTCAGATCAGATCTTTTGTTCATGATGGCTACCCATACAGTCATTGGACCACACCTCTCCTGACACAACCACACCCTTGGATGGGTTCTGTTAACTTCCGCTGGATTTGTGCAAGAAAAAAAGCTCTTCTTGGTAATTATTTATCAAGTGTGTCAGTCCACAGGGTAGTTCCTTGCACATGTATATACACGTATATTTGGATGTGTCAGCTATCATTAGCAGAGTTTTACCCTTAAAAGTAGAGTTCTTTTGACCCTACAGAGTGCTTTTAGGTAGCTGTTGGATGCTCAACATTTTCACCTCCTCTTACATGTTCCTAATGTTAATGTGATTGGGTAATTATTTGACCTAGAAAATAAATTTTATAGTAAATTCTGTTTCTCCGAAAATACTTAAAGATCACATCTCTATAAATTACTATAATCCATACCAGGCCTCCCCGCAATGGAAGATCCTGTCTCAGACAGTGCTCAAGTTACAACTGATGTCAGTTATGAAGCACCACCTAGCAGAATAAGGGGAGGTAATCTGTAAGAGTTATTTCACTTTGTCTTTACAAAGTATAGACAAAAAGATTTTAAAGTCTATTGTAGGGCTAGATTCTGGAGGTAGTAAAACTAACTCCCTTACATAAATGTGAATTTGTAAGTTTTTTGGGAGAAACATAATTTACTACAAAATTTCCTATTTATCTTCACCAAAGTAATCCTTTATATGTAGTATTTGTGTTGCTAGATTTGCATAATAAACTTTAGGTTTATTTGTATAATCATATCGGCATCCTTCAGTTTCAGAAGAGTATGGGGTTGTGCTCTGAAGTAGTCTGTCAGTTGACTAGTGATGTCTATTGTGACTGAAGAGACCCACTCAGGAGTGACAATCTCCATTGACTCTGTTGCACTTGAAGCCAGTGTCTTGGGTTTTCACATATTCTTTGATCTTGTTCATTCTGCTTGCTCTTTTCTACTCTGCCATTTTACATATCATCCTGACATTTTGTGATTGGGTAATGTATTTATGTAGAACAGAAATATTAAAGTAAATTCTGTTTCTCTGAAAATACTTCCCAATCGCATTACTACAAATTGCTCACAACTGTCCCCACAATGCGATCATCCTATCTCAGACAGTGCTCAAGTTAAAACTGGCAATGTCTGATATACGAAGCGCCACTAAGCGGGATAAGGGGAGGTAATCAATAATAGTTGCCTTTGTCTATACAAGTATAGAGACAGATACATTTTACGTCCATGGGAAGACTGGAATCTGGAGGTAGTCAAAATAATTCCCTAAAAAGAATTTCATCAGGTAAGTATTTTCGGGAAACATAATTTTCTATAAAATTCTTATTTATTCACACCAAAATAATCCTGTATGTGTGGTTTTTGTTTTGTCAGATTTGTACAATAGACTTAGGTTTATCAGTATAATCATATTGGCATCAAGTTTCAGCAGAGTATGGAGTTACACTCTGATGTAGTTGGTCAATTATTTCTCAAGCATTGACTATATCTGTTGCATCTGTCACACTTAAGCTGGTGCCTTTGGTTTCCACATGTAGTTCATCTTGTTCTTTTTGCTGGCTCTTTTCTGCTCTGTCAATTGCAACTGTTGGCTCACACTTCACTTAAGACTTCGATTGAGCTCAACACTCCAGCTACTTGAGCGCAAGTGCTTCCCAGCTGTCCATGTCAGTCTTCAAAGCCTTGGGGCCTGTCTTGCATACAGGTGTAAAGCTCTGAGTAGTGTTCGTCCCAACACTCCAGTTGCTTGTCATGATCTTTATGGTCAACCCCATAACTGATTTTAGAGGGGCAGCCTTTTTTTTAAAATGGGACTGAATGCTTTCTTGATACTATCATACATGCCTCTCATGTTAATGTATCTTTTGATGTTTGGATGTTCTGACATAGTTGCAGTCAAAAGTCATTGGCAAGGCATCTTGTAGTGTGTTGAGCATTGCTCTTGGCAGCACTCATTGCTTGTAAAGGTTTCTGGCTTGGGGCACTCTTGTAGTTGATAAGGAACCAATCATTGTTCATCTTCTGCTTTTGTCCAAAACCTGATGGGGCTGTGCTGTAGATACCAGTCTTCATTAGCTCCCATTTCTGCTGGGCACTCATGATAGGCCTGCTGGAGTAGAGAGCCTGTTGCAGGGTGCCAGTGTACAGTTCTGGCTTCCATTCATCAGCTTTCATAATGATATTGATGCAGGAAGTGTGCCCTTACTGCATACCAAGAAATGATCCATGTTGCAGTCAGCGCTATAGTAGCTGCCAGTTATGATGCTATTGAGGCTGATGCTTCTGGTAATGATCACATCAAATTGGTGCCTATGGCCTAATATGGGATGGGCTCCATGATAATTAATTAAATAATTGCAAAAGAATGGAAAGAAATGAAAATTATAAAATTGAAAACTTTAATCTGATTGGAGATATATGCCTTAAAGATTTTGTACAGTAGGATACAACTTGTCGTCACAGCTGTCTTTTCAGAACACATCAAGATATTGGTAATTATACATGGTTAAAATTTTTTATTAAAGCTGGAATATCAAGTATGGGGTGAATTAAGTCGCAAAATGTAATCCATAAGAGTGAAATGAGTAATCAAGATGCTACCATTCATCTAGATTCAAACGAAATCATTGCTGAGTAATTGAATGATATTCGTGATTAGAACTACATAATAGTGTTTACATCAATACATGTATGAATGACCGCTCCAGTGGCCTAGTGGTTAGAGCATCCGCCTTGGATGCGGGAGGTAGCGGGTTCCAACCCCGGCCGAGTCATACCAAAGACTTTAAAAAATGGTACTAACAGCTGCCTCGCTTGAGGCTCAGCATTAAGAGGTTAGTGTTAGGACTGGTCGGCCTGGTGTCAGAATAATGTGACTGGGTGGGACATCATGCTACATGTCTGCGGCATGATGCCTCAGTGCTAGACATCACTATAAACTGTCACACTGCAGACATCGTAGCGATACGACTGAAAACTTGTTAAAGCTACGCTAAAGATCCAAA
>JAECUM010039076.1:0-10281 GCA_016617855.1 Megalonaias nervosa | reverse complement strand
TTGCAAATTGGACTCAACTTATAAGTGTGTATTTACAGTATTCATTAAAAATTTGCAATTATGAAAAAGACATTTGCTCAGAATCATTAGGAAAACAAGGTTAGTTGAATCATTAATTTAATGGCTTAGCCAGAGAAAAGTCAATTAATAATTATTAGAGGTTGGCCTTGTATTAAAGTACAGTACAATTCAAAAGTCGAGGTGGTGCAGACCCAAATATTTTTGTTTGAGTTTTTGGTAGTTTCTCATTTAAGATGGTTGCAGACATGAGAATGTGTTATGCTGGGACAGAGTGAGTTGTCTGAGTAATGCCAAGCATTCTTTGTTTGAATCATCAGAGTTTGTGTTTTGTTTGATTTATATATGTAATTGTGTGAGTTTAAAGAATATGTCTGTTTAATTAAAACTTTATTTTATAATTATAGCAAGGATCAAGAGACCAAAAGAAAGCTATAGATTATTTTATATTAAAACATACTGTAAACATAACTTTGTTCATTACTAGTAAATTGTGTGGCATCCTGATGAAACTAATAATACAGTTTGTATTGTGGAAATTTAATTTCGCATTTCTGTCACATCCTTTACAACTTAATTTTTAAAAAATGTGTATTTGCTGCTGGGGTGTTTTTTGCTGATGTGATTTCTCCAGCGAACTCAAATGGACTACAAAAATATATAACACAGGAATAAAAAGTAGGTTTGTGGTGTTTGTAATGATTTTTTTTGTGTTCATTCCACTAGTATTTGTATCTAGATTCAGCTTACATGTTACTGAAATGATGTGTCTAATATTTTCGTGTTCTAACAGTGCTGAGGTTACATAATAAGACAAAGTTGAAAACATAATTGTGTTGACCATCCCGTCGTATGGAATGGGCCTGCTTTTAACTTTTGACATTCTATCATGTCAGTTAACACATTTTTTTGTTATTCAAATAACATTTTAGTTTGATATCAGATATGAAGCATCAAAACACATGCATTGCCAGCTGTAGTAGGTCTACTGTCATCACTCTATACTCACTGATTAACCAGTTGACAATAGGATCAAGATTTTATTCCAAAGTTGAAATGGTCAAAGGTCAAGGTCACAGAAGCCTCTAAATGAATATTTGTTAGAATATACCTGTTTTGTTTACAGAACACTACAATAGATAATGCAGCATGTTCGTGATGGCAGCCAAATGGTTCTTGATGGTGTGTTAGGTCCTGTAAGTCTGACAGTAGGAGCTGTCACTGTAGCAGCCACTGCTTATTATCTAGCAACCAGACCCAAGCCAATTTTGCCACCAGTAGACCTAAGAAACCAGTCTGTATTGCTTGAGGTAAGTTGCATTGGTAACTAATTAGTTGTGGTGTAATACAGATCATATGACATAACAACCTTACCCAGGCCATACATATCACCTGTAGACCTCGGAAACCAGTGAGTATTGCTTTAGGCATGTCCCATCAATAACTGATCAGTTGTAATGTGCTACAGTTCTATGTTAATCCCTTATGTTTTTTAATCCTATTGCCATATCTATGGAGGGGGCAGTAAGTGTTAGCCATGTTCCTCTGTCCTAGTTCATCATATCCAACCATGTCCAAATTTTAGTACTGCACACATACTTTTGGAGGACATTATGGATTAAAAATAAATTTGGTATGAAGCCTATATTAAGAAAACCTAGGTCCAGTCCAATTCTCACCATTTTCCAGCAAACTTTTACAAAGTTATGATCCCAGCTTGACTTAAAACTTTTACCATCAGTTATCACTTGGCAACCAGTACCCAAGCCATACTTCTTAACTATTATAAACACAACATAAAACTTTTAAGGACTTTATGGACTGAAACCAAATCTGGAATGAACCTTTACATTGAAAAGGCCTAGTTCAAGGTTGATTTTCATTACTTTCTGGTAACATTTTACAGATTTTAGGCCCCTGCTTGATTTTAATTTTTGCCTCTCAAATGTATCATATTTGGGTAGGCATCTTTATAATATGCTTATAATTAGTTGTCTGTATTTTGTTATCTGTATTATTTCTCATGGTATGTTTTCATTGTGGTTTAGATTGAATGCTGGTAATGTATGTACCTTGTCTAGTTTGACTGCCCATCATTTCACAGAATATCTGCCTATGAAACTCGTATAGTTGAATCATACTTTGGTTCTAAAATGTATTTCCAAATAATGCAGATTTGTTGCAAACTGAATCAGGTTCATAGTTTATAGTATGACAGTTGACAAATGTCTTTATCTGAGTCATTTGACTTACTGATTGGATCTGTACTGAATGTAGTCCACACAGATAAAGTGACGTGAATAAATGGACCTGGCAAGTTTGTCCTTGAATGAAAACAGTTGCACAGTGCTTTGAGGTGTGCATAGTAATTACCTGTGACACATGACATCTACAATTCATATCCAAGTAATAAAATCTCAAAAGGGGCCCCGAGTGGCCGAGTGGTCTAAAGCGCTGTCCGTTACGGATCACTGCCATCTCACCTCTGTCTGCGTTGGTTCGAGTCTAAGATTCGGCGAATGTGGTTATGTGAGAAAGCTTGCCAGTAGCTTCTCGTGGGTCGGTGGTTCTTTCCGCGGATTTCCCGGTTTCTTCCTCCACCATTAATACTGGCCGCCATGTATAGCCTATCGTGTGCTGAAAAATGGCGTTAAGCCCCACAACAACAACAACAACAACAAAATAAAAATATTTGCATGGTTTGTTTACAGTAATATCTACTGTTTATGAAACTCGTGTTATATTTGTTGACCTGTAGAATGTTATTTATTGATGAAAACACAATTTTCTGTAAAAGTTCAGATAGATAATTTATCTGCACTGAGTATATACTGTATTAAAAATGTTGCCCTAATCTGGCAAACAATTACTTTTAATTATATAACAACTTGAAACTATATATTCTGTAGTGAAAATCATATTATGCACAGGACAGCTTAATAAAGAAACAGGTTCATGTACATGATTTAGCAATAACTCAAAATTTTATTTATTTGAAGAAATAATTTGGAGTAAGATTGATATTATAAATGAAAATAGGTATTGACTAAAGTTAAATTGGAGCCAGGTCTATGAAAGAAAATTTATTAGTGCAGACCTTTTGATTTTTCAATTATGTTGATGGTTTTTCTCAGGGCTAACTTGATTAACTTAAAAATTCTTGTTTCAGCCTGTATATGCATTAAGTAGTACAGAGATGATCACTTCATTACTATCATTAGTGTCAGGCAATCTGATTGGTTATCAGTTCATTGGGATTGCTGTGATAAGTGCCATCTGACAGCTTTCAACAGTTAAACATTATAGGTGAGTTCATGATATGGCAGTGCTGTAAAAGTAGTAGTACTGAATTAAACAAAATGATACAAATGATTGTGTCTGTAGATGTTGATTAAGAAGATTTTTAAAGACTGGCATGAGTCAGCTGACTTTATATAAGATGGTATGGAATTCCATAATTTGGCTCCAGGAAAAGCAAAACTTTTCTTATAAAACTCTGAACTTGGTTTAGGTAAATATAGCTTGTTGTTTGAGATGGGTCTTAGTTCATACATATGTACATTTTTAAACAAATTTAAAGTTACATTTAAGATAATCAGGAGCCAATGGATGTAAGGATTTATAGACTTGTAAACCCTTTTAGAAACTGAGTTATCTGCTGAAATGGAAGCCTATTTTGGGTTTTTAAAATATTTGTTAAAGCTGTATCTAAATCAGCATCAAGAACAACTCTAGCTGCTCTTTTTTTTGAAATTTCAGTAATATTTCCTGATTTTCTGTACCACTATTACCCCAGATAGAACAACAATAATCTTAGTGTGGCATGATGTATGCATTGTAGAATATTATAATATTGTGGAAATTTTAGAAATTGGAACTATTAATTGCTACACTTACAGTCAAAGTAGTCATTGAAAGAGAGACAGAGAGAAGAAATCAAATGATGACAGTTATTGGAAAGAACTATGAAAATACTGTATATTAAAATGCAGCATATTTCTAATGTTTGTATTGTACAAGCCACATTAAGAAAATAAATACGTTAATTCCCATTTAGTCGGTCAAAATTATCAACAATATAGCTCTCTGAAGATAAACTTCAGGTCTTTGAAGTCATACATGGATGACCCTGCCTCTTTAAGTGTATCCCATTATCTCCTAAAATATCTGCCATGGTGTACTTGATATTTGTTGCTCTCATTTTTTCCATCAGAAATCATAATTAAAACAAAGGATGCATATATATATATATATATATATATATATATATACCATGCGGAACAGTGGTTTAATGAAAATATGTTCAATTCAACTTCTTTGTCAATATTCTTTTCTTGCACTGATCACTCCTATTCACCTGATGATTGATTTATCTGAATCCTTTCAATGTATAAATGGATTTGTCATGATTTGGTTATATCATATGCTTTGAAAAAAATAGAATGAGCCACAGGGGCTTCTTGGAAAGCTGTTCATAATACCGGTACTTTCAGGTTTAACACAGTAGAATCAGGAGGTTTATATTTTCTGCATTTTTCTTCATTTCGAAAATTGAAAAGCAAAACAGTAACCTTTTCTATTTCTGATCATAATTTTCTGTCCTGTACTAGATAACATTGGTCATATTTACCTTGCAATCAATAGTGCTTAGTTGGCTTGTCTAGAATGACCTAGCCAGACATCAGTCAAAGGAGGTAATGCAGTTGGTAATTTTGAACAGTTTAACTCATCAAGTTCAAAGGTAAATTTTAGAAATATGGTTGGCATAAATTTTAGTGGAGAAGTAGATGTTTAATCAATACTTTATGTTCCACAAAAAAACATGAAAATTTACATTTTAAATATTGTTTGACCTTGAATAGATTTTATTAAGCCAACAACATTGTCCCTTGATATATTTACCAGTTGTTAAGGTCAGGATAATGTTTAGGCTTTAAAGTTATTATCTGTAAACATCTGGTTACTATGTTAAAACATAAAGTAATTGTTATTCTGATTTTATATTGATAATCTTCAAATTAAGAAATAAATATTTCAAATAAGAGCTATTTATTGCTAAGACAGACCTGCCAACTCTTACGATTTTGCCGTAAGTCTTACAAAAAAACCACTAAAATTACGGACTTACGAAATGATAGCAAAAAGTACGGCAGTATGATCGTTTTTTTTTTTTCTGTTCCGGATATTTTTTGTACTGGTTCGTTCCGGATCCGGATTTTCGTATTAGGCTCCGTGTTCGGATTCGGAGTTTCATCTTAGACTGAGTGGGTTTTGATAGGGAACCAGACTAACTGTACATTGGTACCTCAGATGCTTTAAACCTGCCTATTTTGTTCGAGAGAAGCGCGCATCTGATCTAGATTTCGTTTTTCGTTTTGTCATCCGGTCGTCTGAAAATGTCATCCAAACGAAAATCCATTGAAGGTGGAGAGGACAACCGGCCTCCTAAAAAGCTGAAACAGTGGTTGCAAAAGTATAAAAGAGATTACTCAGATACTTGGTCATGCTTAGAAAAAAGTAATAAAGGTGACCATTACATTTATTGCACGTTATGTCGTGTTGACTTGAACATTTCCCACGGTGGGCGAGGTCACAGGGGTTCGTTACAAATAAAATTAGGAGCCTAACCTTTAATAATATTACATGTTATATTATTACAGGTTAGGCTCCAAATTTTATTTGTAACGAACCCCTGTCGGCGAGATGACTGTAGCAGCAGGCAGGGTGAACAGACCACTTTGTACGAGACCTTATTTTACAAAAATAAAGGTTCCTACAAGGGCTGAAAAATAAGGTCAATAACGCTAAACCGAACCTCCTAACTTTTATTATTACCGTATAGTTTGAAAAACGAATAATAAATTGTTTGGGTTAGCTCATTTTTGTTATTTTAGTTTTGACTTTTTGTTTTTTATGTTATAATGCGTTTAGTTTACTCGCCGGGTCGCTCAACTTTTGTCGGACACCCTGCCTGCTGCTCTGCTGCTGTAATTAAATAATCAGTATAAATATTATTAATATGGTTGTCATCGGAGAACCTCATTCAGCTAGATTAGCAAGAGAGCGACTAGAAGCAATCAGAAAATATTTACCTGTTCGTGATGCTGTCAAGCAACAATTAACAAGAACGACAAGAATCTCATGTTGAATTTGAAGAGGATACAAAACAATTATTTAAACCAATTACAGAGACAACTAAACCTCTTCTTCCTGTTTTAGAGAAAACCGCTGAGGCAACTGAAAAAATAGCGGAGAGAACAAAACAGACAAAAAGACTTTTACGTGGACTTCCAGCTGATATAGCTGCTGCTCAACCAATATCAACGGCGCAAAAACAAAAAATTCTCTCAATGAGCAATGCTGAGCTACTTGATAAATTTACTAAGGAATTCACTGAGACAATTAATAACATTAAAAACTTTGACAATTTAGCTGATTTTGCTGCTATGAGTTTTGGTCGTAGGGATAAATTCTTAAAGCCTGATCATCAAAATATCATTAAATCCCGTGAACAATGGCAAAGAGTAATATACCGCATACGTGCTGACGTTGAGCAGATTAAATTAGATGATGAAATATACAGAGATTATAATAGGAATTTTAATTATTTCGTTAATTTAACAAAGAAAGAAGCAAGACAAGAAAGAGAAGAAGCAAGAGAACAGAAAGAACGAGAAAAAGAAGAAGCAAGAGAACAGAAAGAACGAGAAAGAGAAGAAGCAAGAGAACAGAAAGAACGAGAAAAAGAAGAAGCAAGAGAACAGAAAGAACGAGAAAGAGAAGAAGCAAGAGAACGGAAAGAACGAGAAAGAGAAGAAGCAAGAGAACGGAAAGAACGAGAAAAAGAAGAAGAAAGAGAACGGAAAGAACGAGAAAAAGAAGAAGCAAGAGAACGCAAAGAACGAGAAAAAGAAGAAGCAAAACAAGCTGCTACTGAAACAACATCGGAATCACAACCATCATTATCATTACCACCGCCATTAAGATCATCACCACCAATGACAAGGGGAGCAGCAAAAACAATACAAGAAAAAAAAGAATCAGTATGGTCGCCAGCCTCACAGAAAATTCTGGAAGAACAAAAATCACCACCATTATCACGATCAATATTAACTAAACCGGACATAATAAGAATACCACAAATGGAAATTGGTTCTCAACCGGAGGGATTTGAACATTATAAAAAGAGGACAAAGGAAGAAAAAGCAGAAAAACTAGAATTCCTTGAAAAATTACTTGATAAATCTGATAAGGAAGAATTAATGATACATCTAACGGAAGTAAGAGAACATAAAAATTATCTGATGAAACAATTATCAAGAGCAACACCAGGGTATTATAAAGAATATATACAAGAAAAAATAACAGAATTATCAGGATTTGAAGGAAAACTGAATTCAGGTTTAGAAAAACTTTCTACTGGAGAAGGTCTCTCTACTGGAGGTGATTTTACTCTATGTCCTAATAACGTTATCTCTGACGTTGAACGTCTCGAAATTCTCATTGGAGGAAAACGAGCTGGTAATAATTCTCCAGAAATAATTAATGAAGTAGCCGACATTTGTAGACGGTTATTTACTGGCGGTATCATGGATGTTGATGTTTATCAGTCTCTTATTAATGAAATTGCCGATGACTACTACAGTGACTAAGTACGTAATTAAATACAATTACTATAATAAAATGATTGTACATAGTACTCAACGTGGACCAACCATGGTCAGGGCAATAAATTCACGATTACCAGTATACAAGACAACCTACGGAGATGGACTAGGTGATGTTGTTCAGGGTCTATTTAGAAGGATAGCCCCAAATGCAATACCGATCGCAAAGCAACTAGGAATGAAAGCTATTGATGTTGTTCGTGAAAAAGGTATTGGTGCTATGGGTAATCTCGCTGGTAAAGCATTTTCAGCGATTAAAGATAGGCTAGCACGATTAATACGACGAAAACCTCAAACACCAGTAAAATTACCTAGTACTGAAGTAATGCCTGCAAATGTCAGTAAAATAATAAATCAAGTTGCTAATCAAAAGCTATCAGAGTTGGCTGATGTACCAATGTCAGAAAAAGAAAAAAATATAACCGCTAGTCTGATAGCAGGAAGTGGTCTCGCTTCCCGAAGTGGTCTTCGTTTTAGACGATAATAATTATAATAAAGATGTTCAAGCGCATATCTGATCCCGCATTCGACATGGACGCACCAGTACTCAAAGATGAGTCTATACGTGATTATCAATATTATTCTTATGACGCACGAATTCCAGATCAGCGTGGACGAATTGAACTGCAAGTTCAGGATACAAGTAGGTATTTCTTACCCGCTGAGGCTTTTATTGAAGTAGAAGGTAGACTTTTAAAAATGGATAATACAGATTATGGAATTGCTGATCGGTTTGGTTTTGTTAATAATGGCATTATGGCGTTATTTGACAGCGCTACGTATATGATTGACGGAAAAAATATTGAATCAATCCAGAAAGATGTTGATGTTGCAACAACAATATTGGGTCTTGTTAGATACAGCGACGATTATTCAAGATCAGCTGGTCCATCAATGATGTTTGCAAAGGATACAACTGATCAGCCCGAACATAGGAATGTAACACTAAATGCAGCCGGGGATACAGTTATATCAATGAATGAAAATTTCAATTTGGGATTTGCGTCACGTCGAGCAATGCTTAACGAAAATGAAAGGTTTTCATGTGCGATTCCACTGTCACATATATTTGGATTTTGCAGAAACGTCAGAAAGGTTATTTTTGGAGCCAAACATACGGGTGTACTTGTAAGAAAAGCCACGGACGATGATGCAATATGGCACCCCGCTGGTGTTGATGCTGCTGCAACTGAGGCACTTCATGGTAAAGTAGTATTAACCAAACTTTCATTATGGATGCCGGTGATGACTCCATCAATATCTGAAGAAGATCGGTTACTTGCTTTTATGAATCAAGGTGGTAAATCAGCGTTGTCATGGTTAACAATGACCACAGATGCTATTCAAAGCAACATTAATGGTTTATTTACATGGCAAATAGCTTCTCAGCAAGGTGTTTCTGCGCCACGACATATATTTATTGCATTTCAAGATAATGCACGATTGAACAATCAATTACGTAATACAATGACATTTGACAGTCTTGGTGTTTCTGAAGTATCGCTGAGGATAAACGGACATCAAGAACCATCCGAGGATATTTTATTGAATTTTGAACAAAATCATGTAGCACGTGCATATCACCGTCTGATGACGTTCATGGGACGTGATCAAAATATTGATACTGGTTTACAAATATCACAAAGAGATTTTACAACATTATATCCAATTTATTACTTTTCGCTCGAACATTTAGATTTAGCCAGACAGTCAGTAGTCGATATACATTTTCGAGCTCGTGTGACACGACCAGTAGCTATTGATAATTACAGAGCAATTGCTGTTATACTCAGCGATAAATCGATATTACTTGAAGGTGCTGGTGGACGAATGAGAGTCGTTGATGCTCCAGTAGAAAACATGTAATTAGATCGTTTATGAATATTATAATGTCGTATAATCAGGTTAATGTTAGTCTGACTCCTGGTCAGATTAAAAGGATACAATCAGCATCAAAAACTAACTGTGGATTAAAAATATCGCTAAAGAAAGATCAGATGAGCGGTTCAAATAAATTATCTCTTACAGAACGTCAGTTTAAAAACTTCAATGAATCTAAAAAATCAAATAAAGGTATAAAACTTAATCTTTCTGCGGGTGCTATCAAAGATATCATTAAGACGGATGGTATATTTCCACTTCTTGCAGCAATACCAGCATTAATAGCAGCTGCAGCCCCAGCTGTTGCAAAAGCAGCTGCATTAGGCGCCGTTGGAACTGCTGCTGGAATGGCATTAAAGAAAGCAACAGGAAAGGGAATCAAAAAAAAGGGAAAGGGTCTAAGATTACCAGGGACTCCACATTCATGGTACGGAAAGGGCCTAAGATTACCAGAGACAGTTTACTGATATCTCCTATGTCCAATTTTGATTTACTAGATGCTGCTAAAAAATTAAAAATAAAAAATTTTAGAGGAGTTTTCATGCGCGATCAATTACCAAAACAACCAAATAACATTGAAACAGGTATTATTAATCTCGATGAAAATTTTGGTCCAGGCACGCATTGGGTCGCTTATGCAATTGATCCACGTGGAATTATTTATTTTGATTCATATGGACTAGCTCCACCAAAAGAATTCTTAAAGTATATTAGC
>JAECUM010039075.1:0-39939 GCA_016617855.1 Megalonaias nervosa | reverse complement strand
TATTAAATTAGATTAAAAATAGACCACGTAGAATATTGCGAGTAATTGTTTCAAAGTATGTACATTAAATATTAGATTAAAATTTTGAAGCAACATAAAAAATATGTTTAAAAATACTTTGAACATTAGGAAAAGAGGAAGAATGCATTTTTTAAAACTTATCAGTTATACAATCCCATCATTTTCCAAGCTCACTTGTTTCTTCTCTCTATCTCTATTTTGGCTTACCTACTTAATCCACATCCAAACTTAAGACATTAAGAATATGTACAACGTTTTATTAAATGTTTGTCCTTATCGGGTAAAATGAAAGCAAACTTACAACAAAATATTCATGCAGGACAGTTATATATACATGTAGATTTGATTAAATCTGTAAAATTCCCGAAAATGACATGGTTGAAACGAGTGTATGGAGAGGAACCAAAATAATGTTACATGGCATACCTTGACTTGTAAAAGAAAATATTTGGGAAATAAATTTATTTTTGATATTCTGAATATTACCTCAGAGGGATTTTGGAAAGGTGTTTATGTGTTTGCTTATGTTTAATGGAAAAAGTAAAATAGTGACCATCCACCAGATTTTATTTTGTCTCATGTGTATGTGATAGTTTAGGATAGTGACGTTAATATTTAAGACAAAATTGGTTTAAGAGTTGTGCTAGGAATGTCATAGACTTAATTTATGTGATTTTAATAATTTATGTGATTTTAATAATTTATGTGATTTTAATTACTTCTAGTTTGTTCAAAATCTAAAAGCAAACGTTTTTAGTCTTTAACATTGTATTTATCTTCCATCTATTCTGTGATGTAATTGGAATGAACTTCTTATTTTGTAATGTTGTTCTATTTTCATTTATGTTGTAATGTAGATTATTATTATAGCCATCATACTGTACTGTTATAACCACATACTGTACTGTTATAACCCTCATACCGTCTGTTATAACCATCATACTGTACTGTTATAACCATCATGCTGTACTGTTATAACCCTCATACCGTACTGTTATAACCATCATACTGTACTGTTATAACCATCATACCGATCTGTTATAACCATCATACTGTACTGTTATAACGATCATATCGTACTGTTATAACCATCTTGCTATTAGAGTTTATGATGCTTATATCGATGTTATCATAAATGAAATGTAATAAGGCATTGTAGTACATGTATACCTTCTTGGTGTTTCAAAAGACTTAAGCTCCAGTCAGCAACTATGTTGTGTAAAAAGAATCCTTATTCTTTGTTATTTTAATGTGAGAAAATTAGATTGTCAAATGCATATGCATATACAGTTTACAAAATATTTTCAAAGACATTGACTAGGATCGAAAAATAGTTCTATAATAGGATACTTTCCCAGAATTACATGCTGTTTGGAAAACCCCAGTAAAACGCTATAAAGAGTTATCTACAACCAAACTGATATGATTTTACCGATAGCAAATCTGTGAATTATTATTTAAATCTAGCACCATATAACATCACACGAAATCTCGAAGTACCGAACCAGTCGTCCGCCACTTTCGATATATACAACAACAGGTTGTTTTAACAGATGTAGTAAGGCAAATAATTGGTCAGCTTAAACTAATGTACAACCTGATCGCCCGATATTGAGAACTTCTGAATGGTTATTTCGTCTTTTTTCAAAAATTTAATTACGTTTGAGTAAATAACTCCATTTTACGTAGTCATATGAAATGCGCATATTTTGGAATAGCAAATGTTATTAACTAATAAATTTGGAATTCCAAATATGGCCATTACATCCATAAATGGTAAGGAGTAAGCAGGTTTCATACTGGATTTGTGTCACACAAAACTTACACCGAGTTCTCTAATTCAAATATTCTGTTTAGATGCTTGTGGTGCCCTCTTAAGCAAGTAGAGTTCAAAACAGGAATTTAATCAACGATAATATATCTCACCTCTACAAAGCATTTAGCAATCCACAGCAGTAACTGTAAATATTAATTATCATGCACAAAAAGTTTAGACTAAAGAATTATTGACAAGGAAACACCTTTTCTAAGAAATACTCTTCTGTAATTTTTGTCTATTTTAATTTATAACTGTTATTCGTCACTATATATACAACATTGTGCTGACATACCGTTTGTAAAAGCAAAATTGCAGCCAACCGACTAACCTACTCACTTACCTGCCTACTAACCATGTTACGACTCTATGGTCTTAATCTAAGTAACAGAACAGAGCAAAAACCAACAAGTTTTGTAAAATTCAACAAATAATTAATTTCCCTAGAATACAATGTGAAAATTTAAAAAGAACTTACGGTATTGTGAATCAAATCCCAAACAGTCCATGAAGTTCTATCACAGTCCTAATGAATAAAGTTCCAATTAAATTCCACTGGTGTTCCAAATAGTAACTTCAACTCTGAATGTGTTGATGTGCATGTAGTGGTCTTTGACATGGAGAGGTGCCAATAGTCTTTGATGAATCACAATAATATAATCCAAGATGTCCGTGTCTGAATTCACCATAATTCCAAGTTAATATCTCTGTCCAAGAATATTATTGAGCACTTTGTAATTCTAGTGAATAATAATTTGAATAAATACAGATAAAAACTAAACACAGCAATACAAATGATTATGCTTCAGATGCTATCGTAAGATTGAGTAATTTCTCAAGTAAACACCATGATTTAAAAAGCTAAGACACAAAAATAGAACCAGGATGAGGGTCAAAAACCCATTTCTAGAACTTCAAGTCGTCATTAAGACAAAATACGTTACTACAATTATAATAAAAACATGGTAAACATTAGGTGGACCAGGTTATTCCATGGGGGAAATCCATTGTTCCAGACTCAGACT
The DNA here is from genome assembly GCA_016617855.1 of Megalonaias nervosa. Taxonomy (NCBI): domain Eukaryota; kingdom Metazoa; phylum Mollusca; class Bivalvia; order Unionida; family Unionidae; genus Megalonaias; species Megalonaias nervosa. Next base: position 37,077 of record JAECUM010039075.1, on the reverse strand, counting down.
TAGATAAACATGTTTACATTAAAACTGATCTGAATGTTTAGTCCATACTCATAGACAAAATTTCTGCCATGTATTATCTTGTTCACCAAAACGAATGGCCTTAGTTGGGTACACAATGAACTTGATTTTAGACAAGGTCAATTACAAATTACAATTATACGTAATACATAATGATAAAAAGCTTAACAAACAATATAAATTAAATATACATAACAACCAGTCAGCACATCAAACAACCTATCTACCAACTTACTGCGTCAGGGCGTACAAATATAAAATAGCAAAAACGAACATTCTGTTCTATGACATCAAAATTTAGGTGCCATAAGGAGTTGATAAGAACTGGAGTTTAATGTTATTTTCGCAATATGTTTCTTAAAATCATTGTTCATACACTCTGCTTAAGATAGCGTTATAATTGTTCACCAATTTGACAGGTGAAAGACAGAATTTGAGTAACCTTTTTGGCTTACAGCCATGTGGTGCATCAATAATTACCTTGATTAGCCACTATAGACGAGGCCTTACATCAAAAACATGAGGTCGACCCATATAATTCCTAACCTCATTCACATTTATTATACAGAATTAACATGTATAGTAATCAATATGGACAGTTTATCATTGAATAGATATAGTTATTCCTACTTTCACCTGCACTGATCAGAAAGATCCCATTGAGTAGGATCGGGCGTATATAGCATGAAAGAACCTGGTCATTAATATAAGTATTTATCCCATGTTAGTAAAGCATAACATGTTAGCCAGTTTACCCTTTTGGGTTGCAATGGTGTAGTACCAGCAGAGATGCATTCAATGATCAAGTTTTATGACAAAATGAACTTAGAAAACAAAATTTCAACTAAGTCACTTAAGCATTGATACAGGTCACAAAGACCTCTTCTTTACATAAGGATGTAGAACTTATCAAGGGTAATCCGTTCACTGTATTTCATGATTCTAGATGGTTCGTTATGCAAATAGTACGCCCCAAACTCATTTAATCAGGAACTAAATAGAAAAACTTAATAAAAGTCACTAGAAGATAAATATAGGCCATGATGAGCTTCTTTGTTGGAAGGCTGTGGGAGCATCCAAGACGTATATCATCCTCAGTTTCATAATCCTAGCTAAAATGATTCCTGAGGAATGAACATAAAAATAAAAGTAAAGCATCAAATATAGTCCATAATGACCTACTAATGAAATTAAAAAGTAGAGCTCATCAAGATGCATAACCTCACCAAGTTTCATGACTGTAGATAGGATAGTCTGCATAGAATATCCAAAATGTCTATGTACTCAGGAGCCGATTGCAAAAGCTTAATCAAAGACAGGAAAATGTTAAACATGGGTCACTGTAACCAGCTTTTCTGATGATGTTGTAGTGCTCATCGAGACTTTCCCTTCGCCAAGTTTCATGCTTCTGGATAGATAGAAAAACTCACCCTTTGCCATTAAAATGCGCAATGTAAGTCACACAAAATTTAACCAAAATAAGAGAATCATGAAATATGGGTGATATTATTCTAAGTTTGCAATAAGGGTGTAGTACCCATCAAGATGCATTCTCTCAAAATGTTTAATGAATCTAGGGAATACAGTATATACTGTGTACAGGGTGCGTTAAATATAGCTGGTCCTGAGCTTAACGCAAAAACACAAACCAAAACGCGAATTGAAGGTTGCAGTGACCTTCTTTCATTGTAATTGTGTAAATGCTATCAATCGTCTAGATTGATGATTCATGCACGAATAGAACGTGAGAAATGCACGTAAAACACAAAATATAATCAAAGATAGTATGCGTGAAATAGAGGTAACAGTGAAATAAATTGCGATGAAGGTGTAGTACTTGTGAAGACGGGCCCCTCACCAAGTTTCTTGATTCCAGGTATAACATCATTTACAGTGTGAAATAAAAAAAAAAAAATGATCCACGGGAAATAAATTAACCAATACTTACAAAAATACAAACTTAATCCCCGCAACCAACTCTCCAGGAAGTAGGTGGTATGAAACCCATTCCACATTATTGCATAGAACCTTTTATATATATATATATATATATATATATATATATAACATATATATATATATATATATATATATATATATATATATATATATATATATAAAGAATACAAATCATATGGCGAATAACAGTCCTTTCAAGTGCACTGGATCCAGCAAGGGATCACGTGTGTCAGGGATTGATTAGGACAAATGCAATAAACTGACAACGAACAGTGCAAAACTAGTATCTAAATAGACTGTGCGCTTTCGACTCTTAATGAGTCTTTTTCAAAGGCAAATACAAAACAAAGACAAGACAAACAAGTGAAACCAAAAAAAAAAACCGTTGTGTTTGCAAAACTTTACATGGCTGTTTCTACAGGAATTAAACCTTTAAATTTTAATATGCTTTTCGACTCCAACGCCGACCACACGCTTGGGAAAGTACATCAACTCTCCTCTAGTTCGTAGAGTTGAGCTAAAAATGACGGATATCTTTATTCTAGCGTACATAATTCATATTAAGGATCAGAAACATTCTGTTTTTTTAGTAACATTCATTGTACATTTGAATGAATAATATACGTGAATGGCTTGAAGTCAGAATACGGTATTCTGTTCGTGAAAGGCCACACTTGTGGTGAATACCCATGAATGAACAATATTATAGCAGCAGTTACATTGGTTATTGCCCTACACTGCTCTAAGAGTGTTATTCTCACTGGTTAAATTTATTTTTACAGTGGAAAATGATCATAGCATTGAAAGCTAATTTTTAAAATTTAGAAAACAAAACCTCTCAGTTTGTTTCAACTTATAATAGCATGTCCAATTTCACGTTTTTGAAGTGTTCTGTCGTACAGTTTTGACTTAAATGCCCAGTCATCTCTTCTACAATAGTTGGTCCAGTAGTTAGTGTGCCGGTCTTGCGATCGAAAGGGCGTGGGTTTGATCCTAGCATTGTGTTAACACCAATTGGTTACCTTGTTGTGTCCTTTGCTCCAATTGCCTATGTACTAAATAACCTACTTGTTACAAATATAACTAAGCAATCTTATAACTGACTTTTAACCAATACCGTTATGTCGACAGTGGAGTAGACTTTAAAATGGAGGCAACTATGTCGTCAGTATTATTACGACATTATGTTTTATCTCAAAACAGCTTTGGAGAGTCTTGAGGCGCCCAGAATATATCATTAGTCTTCCATGACCAACAGTTGGCAATATCCAGTCTTTCTCCGGTTGCTTGCGAGTAGGGAGAAAAGCCGAGGTTAACCATATTTCGCAAGACGTCTATAATAAACTCTGTTGTACAGGCTGTTTCTGGGCGGTTCTTGTATTCTGCCATGATAAACCATTCCATGAACAAGTATCGGACTTTCACATGCTTGAAAAACTCATTTGAAGTTCGTAGAGCTCTGCATTCGTAGCCCTCTAAATGGAAATAGAACAACGTTGGATTAATCATTTCATAACTTTAAAAGATGTAAAAAGCCTAATAAAGACTTTCCAACACACACACACACACACACACACACACACACACACATATATACACTTATATATATATATATATATATATATATATATATATATATATATATATATATATATATATATATATATATATATATATATATATATATGTATATATATATATATGCTCTTTAAATAAGTAACAAAAAAATGTGAAGACAATAATCTTTGTAAAATTTTAAAAATAATTTATTTCCCTAGAATACAAAGTAAAAAATGAGAAAAAAAGAACTTACGGTATTGCGAATTAAATCCAAAACTAATCCAAGAATTAAAGACACAAGTTCTAGTAATAAAAAGTCCTGAATAAAACTCAGTTCAAGTCCCGAAGAGATCCAAAACTGAAGGCGATGACGTGACTATTATACCCTGCAGAGTGCTGATGTGTCAACAGTCTCTTGTTGAATCACAGAAATATTATTCCAGGTTTGAATTCAGTATAAATTCCAATGAATGTCTTTATCCGGGAATTTTGTCAGAGCACTTTTGTATTTCCAGAGAAAAGAATCACTTGAATTCAATAATTTGTAGAAAATAAAATTCAGTCCAAACTGGTCACAACGTAATACAACTTAAAGTGCTAGATGTTAAAGCACGACTGGTAAAATCCTCACAGTCACAAGATAATATAGTTCTTTGCTTGACCTCAGGTCACAATTAGCATTTTCTAAAAACAACCATTACCTAACGGAAAGTAACCTTCTAGAATGATCTAATGAGCCTTGTTTATTTACAACACAATCGCCTACAAAATTCACTTAGAAATCTCCAAACCCCTGACCCTGATCAACATATTTGCTCCTTCTTGTTCACCTGAATATTAATCCTGATAATAGGATCAAACACATAAAGAATAATGAAGCTATTATTAGTTGTTTACATAAATGAAATAAACAAAACAAAAATAAAAAAGAAATGAACTCAATTTTGGACAAGGTCAAGTCCAGCATACAATGTTACATTATAATAGCATGTAATGAAATTAAAAATTAAATTAACAAACAAACAATTAAATTAAATATACGTAACTATATATATATATACATGATAGAAAGATCATATTATCATGTAGGTTAGAAATTATATCTCGACCCTCCTGAGTAGGATAATCGTACCCGGCTTCGCTAGTTGCACTACACACTAACAGCTCTATATTTTCATCATCATCATCATCGCATTCATTTTCATATTTTATGTAGATTTATTATTATTATTATCATTATTATTATTATTATTATTATTATTATTATTATTATTATTATTATTATTATTATTATTATTAACTATGTTGAATAATTTGATATACTAGCCTTTGTTGAAACATGGGTAGAAACTATCGATCAGTTTGATATTAACGGCTTTAAAAACATGGATATCGTGAGGACTAAATCACAATCAGCTATAAGAAATTCAAGGGGAATCTCGGTGTTTGTTCTTGAACACCTCTTCAAGCATTTCAATAATTTTAGAGAAAAAAAGTGTCTCGAAAAATATTATTCGGTTAGTTGTTTCATCTAAAGCTAGCATACTTAAGTGGAACTTAAATTTTGGTTTTGTTTATTTGTCACCTGAATACTCCTAATAAATCATTACAGCAATAACAATAACTACTTATATAACATGCAATCAAAAGCTAGAGTTCTGTCCAGAAGTAGTAATTTTCGCTCAGTTTTATCTCCTCTACGATTTCAATCACTCTTTTCCTTCAACCTCAAGTCCCCGCCCATCCATCTCGCCTACTCCACTCCCTATCCTCCGCCACCCCAACACGAATGGAAATGAATCGACATTATACAACTATCTCACTCTGTGAAAATAAAAAAAATAAAAAATCAAAAAATCAAAACAGCAAACAGATTCATCGTACAAAAGAGTCAAAGTGCCATACAGTTCTTGAAAAAAAGGCGAAACGAGGCGTATATTTGAAATATCTGCTTATTTGGATCCGCCATCCAAGTTTTTTTTTTTTTTTTACAGAGAATTATGTTTGGTTGTTATCCCTTATCCCGGTTTTAGAGGGAAATGTGTGAGGTTGTTATCTACTTCCTTGCATTTCTTTTTGTTTTATTTCAAGCGTATTAAACAGAGTTTTGTATTTTACAAGGAACTTACTGAAGTTTGATAATTATACAATACTGTAACAAATTCAAGTTACTGTTTACATTTTTAAACGTCCTTCGCTAAAGGTAAAAGAGAAATAGCAAGACATATCAAATAGATGTACGCACGCGCTTACACATACGAACATGATTATATAGACCCGACGCTTTATGATAAGAACGACGACGATGAAAATGATTATGATGACGATGATAATGGTGACAATAACTGAATGGGACAAGAAGACGACAACGATGGTGAACCATACGAGAAAGAAACCACTTGTTAAAAGGGGAAACATTATGAAAAGTGTTGACATCCGATAGACCTAACTTTTAATACATGGAAGATATGCATAACGTGATACAATTCAGTTCTGTGTTATTGGTTATTTTAGAATGCAATTAAGGACCAAGAAATGTCTACATTGAACCCAACCTCTGCTTTCCAAAGCCTGAAATATTGAAAGAACCCTACTTTTTGTAAGAATTTATTAGCGAACGTCTTGAGAAACTATGCAAAATAACTTTTAGGAAGCATGGCAGCTAAACTCGCTTCAATCCAGGGAAATAGGTAATGAGCGCTTTACAAGCGCACCTGTACCTCCGTAGTTCTGAAATTCCACATGTCAATCCCGTTTTTCTACTTATAATAGAAACACAACCTGGCCGTCTATGAGCATGAAAAACTTGGTGAATTTCTTTCAACGTTTCAGAAGTGTTTTCGTAGATCCATTTCATTTAATATCTTTGAAATGCCTTCTTTCATTAAATACTTTATGCGATATGAGCCGCATGACAAGCTTTATTTTATTACCTACTTTCTTCCACACAGTTTTAAGGCACCCCTTTTTGTGGCATCTGCACGTTACATATTACCGAAAGTATAATTGAGACAGAATAATAAAAGAAAGCTTGCGTTGTTTTGAAAATGTGTAACTTTGCAACTTGCATCACTTTTAAATGATTTGATTTGTGTAATCATTACATTTTATTTTATACACATTTTAGAGAATCGTAATACCATTATCTTGTCGTACGTCAAGTTTATATTTATTTGGATGGGCTTATATTCCGAATGAGTTTTTTTTTGGTGCAATTCTTCACTTTTAGAATTTTCGAATTTTACTTTTATTTGTCACATATAGACATTAATGTGCTGATGTGCCGTTAAAATCTCTGTTGTATGTGGCATGCAATATGCGAGCCCTGGCAACAAAAGCTGGACAGTATTCAACGAGTTTCATAAATTTAATATTAAATTAATACCCATTTGAGATTCTTCTTATCACATAGTTATTGTTTCAGTGGAAATTATTTAGATAGAAAGTAGAATGAATACCTGCGTTCATTCTGACAGTCGCTGCACCTTTCATATGTTGTGCGTCAGAAATAATAGTCCCCAACAAAGGTGAACTAGTATTGAAGCTTACAAATAGATTATACTTTGTTTACAAATTATAATTCCAAGAACAAGAGTCCTTCTGAACAAACATAAAATTTTACACAGACAAAATCATTTTTGAACACAGAATGTCCAATGCGTGTGATGTCACATTCTTTTGAGACAGTACCCGTTAGAGTACATTAAACAATCCATGTTTACCACAAAATGTCATTTTTATGACTAAACATTACATTGCTGATATATTCATGGATGCAGAAATTCCCATATTTACCATGACCTATTTGTGACCTGATATTTGCAGTATTTTATTTGGAACAGTAAACTACAGAAGACGTAAACAAATTTCAAGTCGGAATTGCATCGCATATTAACCGCGTAAATATGCTGTATTTGGATAAAGTTCTGTCAGTTGGAGACAGTTTTATGTCCACATTCTTCTGTGAACAAAGCTGAGTTTATTTACTTCTGTAAGTTAACATTTAAACCACGCTTATATATAGGATAGATTCCATGTTGCAGATATACCCCCCCCTCCCCACCCCACAAACCCTCTATAAACGGAGCAGTACCCTTAGTTTCACTTGTTGTTGTTGTTCTTGTCTTGGAGGGTTACGTCATTTTTCATATGATGATATGTTATACATGACATAACAAGCTTATATGGGGGTAAATTGGCCATATTCTGACACAGACGAAACCATTTTTTCCCTGGTTTCCCGTTCTTGACTCGGGTCTAAAAATGGCTGCCAAAACGTTCATTGAAAAAAAAAAATTCAGAAGGCGGGATTAAAAATGTTTTCCCACGATCGCAGCCAATCTGTAAAGAGCATACTGCACAACATGGACTTATTTGGACCAATCAGAATCACATGATATGTAACACGTTTTCATATAAAAATATGAAACTGGGCATACTATAGGAAAATTGTACCGACTATGTAATAAGAAAAGCCAACAAACAATACAAATTAAATATTCATAACAACACACACACATATATTGAAAATAACATAGTTTTTAAAGTGTTGATATAAAGCATATCTGATATATTAATACTGTTGGTGTATCAAACTGTGATCCGTTCATGTCGCAATAATACGCATTCATAAACACTGTTTCAACAATAGGCTATCGATTCTAATAATCAATTATGAATTTCCACTAATCATTAGCAACTTAAGAAAATAGCGAGAAAAAATTAATACTCTCCTTTGTAAATGAACTGAAGATGGTACACAATTTCGTCGAAATCATTTCTGCTTTTCTTTTTTCCTCTTTTTTTTTTTCTCATTCAAAAGGACAAAATACATGGAAATCTTTGGAGTGAGAAAGAAAAAGAATTTGGGTTTGATGGAATCTTTGAAACTGAACTTAAACCAAATAACATACCGGAACTCGGGCCGTCATAATGGTACGTGTACCCCTTCCATGTGATTTATAGCCAGTGTTTACAATACCAATGATACAAAATTGCAATAGCCTGTCGACTATACAAAAACATTTATAGGTTAGGAGGCACACACATACTGCAATATATGTAATGCTTGTTTATATTATTATATTTTCTTAAATCCATAATTAAGGTTCTAAAACTGATTATTTTTAAATATTAAAATGTTTGAAGGCTGCTCTCACCTCTCTTTATCTCTTACTGTGTTAGATGGTCAGGCAGCAGACTAATCTACCAACAGAGAAAACTAGGGATTGAAAATAACGAAAAAAAGCCCTTGTGGTAATTCTCCCCCCCCCCCCCGGCCCATCGTAGCAAGATACGGGCGGAAATACGCGAATAAACGGTTTTGATACCGAGCCTCACTTTCTTTCATAGGTACTAGAATGGAAACGTGCACTGTGCTCATATGGTTTTGATTTTATTAAGTCATTATCAGTTTTAAGTGTTTAATTCTTTTGCAAATCGTCTGATGGATGAAAGGGACAGCTAGAATAAGTGCTGAACATTTTGTTTTGTCAATCCTTGATGGAAATATGAGTAGGCTGTATGTGCCTTTGGGTCATTTATTAACATCGTCCAAGTGATGAGTGTGCATGAAAAACAGCGAAATAGAAATCAGACTGGTTTGCCTTTACGCTAATTGTCTGCCGGCCACGTTACATTTGTTCGTCCGGTTAAGTCGATTTTAAAACTATGGCAGTAAAGTCGTGTTCCATGAGTACATTCTCGTAAACATATTATTAGTTTATAGAGTATTATTATTTCCCAGGAATATCAATTTACCAATATTTGCAAGGAAATGCATCTGTACTATATATATTTTCATTTTTCACCAAATTTACTTATACGTGTATTTTAAAGCGTTACTATTATTCATTTGATCTTCCATGTTATGCTCCGTTGATTTAACTCAACCTTACCTTATATGTCACGTGATTTCTAGATGATACATTCCTCGTTTCTGCAGACGGAATGAGATTATTACGGCCCTTCCGCCATGTTGGATTTTTAATTTTAAAAACAAAAATGCTTTATAAATTTATTCCAATAAGATTTACTATCGTTAGGTAGTCTTACAAATGATGAATAATGGAAGTACTGGGTATGTGCAGTTGTCCGTTTACAGACTGCTAGCGTGCGGACTACTTCAAGCTTTCTCGCAGTGGCCGTATATCTCAACCAATCGCGGCAATCGGTCAGAGTGTTTGATGAAATCAGAGCCTCTCAGAGAAGAAAATCAGCCAAACAATAGCTTTTATACGAGGTTTTTTTTATTTTTGGTGCGCTACAAACATCATTTTTACAAAACATCGCTTCGAGTGAAAATATGGGGGTACAAAAGCTTGCTTCAAAGTGAAGGCTACCATCGTGAAAACTCATCCGATTCAAAGTAAGTTTTGTGCATCAACGACTAACGATGACAATGTTTCATCTGTTTATCTCAGCTGGTATCGTTATCAGAGGTCATCTGACTTTATAAAATACTTCAATAAACTAATGTATTCGATTGAGATTTAAAGCTATACAGAGGTCGCCAAAGGTTCAAAATGTATATTACGTAGGATGGCTAGATTGTTTCTGCTGATATTTCAATCCCAGCTACATGCGTTTAATTCTTAAAACAAATGTATTTAGAATGAATTATCAATTCATATAAAATAACACTGCATTAGGATCTTTACTAATTTTGGTCTCATTTACGTAAAACTGTCACCAGTTTTTAGCTATATGCTTATTTATCCATTGAGATACAAGAGGTATTCATTAATAATACATTAATAATGAAATAGGGACGTTTTGCATGTATCTGTTTGGATTTCCCTTAGTGATTTTTACATTAATAATGAGATAGGGACATTTTGCATTTCAAATGTGCTATGATTCGAACCATTTTTTGATTTGTTAGAGATCATTACCTTCAATACCACACACACACACACACACACACACACACACACACACACACTGCCAAGCCTATGCATTTTTCTCTTTACCATGAAAACGTAAGGAAAAGAATTAAAATTGCCACATGAAAATAAAGTAATCTCTTGTTTAATAGCGGAACTTTTAAATGCCGTTTTTCACGAGAAATGCCTTACCTATATCCATTTTGATGATGACCTCATTGGAAAGAAGAAGGTTTAAAAGGTCATCCATAGTTACTGACGTCAAACTGTTTCGATCAATTGCATCACTATTCCCCTCTTTGACGATCGGAACACCTCCTTGGTTTAGCTTATTTTGACCCATAATTACAGCTGTCCGTCTGTCCGTTATTGCATGTCTCAAAAGAAGAATCTCGTCAGAGAAATTGTTGCTAGCCACACTTTCTTCTAGATGGAGGAAGTTTTCGTTTATTGGTTCCATAGCAATTACGGCCCGATCCATGGCCCTGGCAAGAAGTGAAAAGTATCCAATATTGGCACCAAGATCTATGAAAATGGCTTCTGGGAAATTTATTAACGCTTTTTGGATTAAGTTTGTTTGTCCATCATCCCATACGCCCCTGGTCATCAAAGATGCTGATATAAATATATCCCTTTCTCGTGGGTAGACACAGATTTTAAAAGAAGGATTCGTTTTAGTAGGGATGCAATTCAACGCAGTGGTCTGGTTCACATGAAATCTTTTCTTGGGTGTATAAATGTGTAACAGACCAGCATTCGTCAAATTAATATTACACATGTTCCGGCCTTCTTCATTAACTGTACGATAATTTATATCTGAGATGAGTTTTTGTTCCTTCCATATGCGTCCATTTACCAGTTGTGACTTTTTTTCTGTCTTTGAACTGTTACCAAAATGTACATGGCTATATACAGCTATATCTGTATTACTGCAGTTAATGATTTGGTCTGAGGCACCATGCATACTTGTTTCTGTCTGTCGATTTGTCTGGTTCTGCCTAGCGGATCCATATTTTGCCTTCAAACTCGGAATTTCCACAACGTTTGTTAAAAGGAAATAAACAATCCCAAATCCAACTAAACTGAGAACTGCAAGGAAACAAATATTATCCTAATTAAAAATCGGTGTCTGTCTGTCTGTATGTATGTATGTATGCATGTATGTATGTGTTTGTGTGTGTGCGTGCGTGCATGTGTGTATGTATATGTGTCTGTATGCATCTATGTGTGTATGTATATATGTATGTTGATATGACTATAAAATTGTTAAAGCTACGTTAAACTCCAGATCACACACACACATGTATGTATGTATGTATGTATGTATGTATGTATGTATGTACGCATGTGTGTATGTACGTATGCATATGTGTATGTGTGCATGCATGCGCGCGTGCGTGGGTATATATATATATATATATATATATATATATATATATATATATATATATATATATATATATATATATATATATATATATGTGTGTGTATGTATAGTTATCAAGCTAGAAGATTTTTTGTGTCATGTGATAATCTACCTATCAAGCGAGACATAAATCAGTGCTAAGTTAAGGTTGGAAACATGCGATGTTAAGAAATCTCTACAAATAAGACTAAATTGGTACCTGTAATCAATTTAAAATCAATTATTATTATTATTATTATTATTATTATTATTATTATTATTATTCAGTCGTTAAATGCTGCGGGAAATGCAGATATTAACAATTTATATTGCTCTCTTCATAATTTAAATACCAGCGCAGTATCTGTAAAGCAAGCATTAAAATAAATAACCATACACAAATATTAACGAACATCGTAAAATCTGATAAAGATATGACTTACTTCGATCAAATAGCCACATATTTATCACATATTTGTCTGTTTATCACTGCTACTCGCTAACATCGGAAAACATGTCAATAAAGTTCCTTTCTTTTATGTTTATGGCAGCTTTACATGCCATTACCTAAGTTATAACAAACCCACACCTAAGTTGTAACAAATCCACATCTAAGATATAACAAATCCAAACCTAAGTTATAACAAATCCACACCAAAGTTATAACAAATCCACACCTAAGTTATGACAAATCCACACCTAAGTTATAACAAATCCAAACCTAAGTTATAACAAATCCACACCTAAGTTCCAACTACAGATAATCTGACTGATTGGTTCTACAAACCCACACCTAAATTCCAACTACAGCGAATCTGACTGATTTGTTCTACAAACCCACACCTAAGTTATAACAAATCCACACCTAAGTTATAACAAACCCACACCTAAGTTCCAACTACAGAGAATCTGACTGATCGGTTCGACAAACCCACACCTAAGTTCCTACTACAGCGAATCTGACTGATTGGTTCTATAAACCCACACCCAAATTCCATCTACAGCGAATCTGACTGATTGGTTCTATAAACCCACACCCAAATTCCAACTACAGCGAATTTGACTGATCGGTTCTTCAGACACACACCTAAGTTCCAACTTTAGCGAATCTGATTGGTCGGTTATGCAAAGCATATTGCCATTTTACTTTTTATAACTAAAAGGACTGAGTGAAGACAGCAGATTTGAACATATTTGATAAAAACATAATTTTATATCTTTCCGTTGCGAATGTTAGTAACAGATGGCAAAATGATATTTGGTAACTGGCCAGGCGTGTTAACCGTGGGCTTGTTGGAACTCAATTATGACATGTCAACACTGCCGCTATTCTGCATGAAGATTTTGGTATAGATCACTTTTTAACGTCATTATGCACAATGGATATGCGCAAGGCGATAGAATTCCAAAAACCTTTAAAAATATAAAAGAAAAAGAAAAATGATTTCCTAAGTGTTCTCTAGTATAAAAAAAGGAAAAAAAAGAAAAGAAAATACAGAGCTGCATCATCAACTGAATGCAATATCTCTGTAGCTTTTCCAACTATACTCTCTGTGCCTTTGATGGTACGTGACCGCAAACCCTATCTTTCCAATTGTTTTCGGTGTGGCTTTGAATGTACATAGACCGCAAAACAGTGGCGTCACAAGGGGGTGCGGGGGTGTGGATCGCACCGGATGACACCATCAGAGGTGGCGACATCAAAATGACTGTCTATACAATTTTTGAATTTGTATGCAGGAAGGGGGTCCATGGTGGTGACACCTTGAGTTACCGCACATGACTGTCTATAAAATTTTTGAATTTTTGTGCAGGAAGGGGGTCCATGGGGGTGGCACCATGAATTACCGCACTGGGTGACACCAACCCTAGTGACACTACCGACGCAAACCCAGTATTTCCAACTATATTTGGTGTGGCTTTGAAATTGCCTAGACCGCGATCCCTGGCCTCTGAATTTTGAAGGTATACATTCCATAAAAGTCGTTTGTAACTCAGTATCGGGGTGTGTAAATAGCTATAGTCTGAATATATCTCCCTATTTGTTTGTACCCCCTACCGATTTAAAAAAACGAAAAGCACAAATGAGATAAAAGATCCACCGAACTTAGTCAGTTCATTTATTAATTTACAATTTTTAGATCCACCGAACTTAGTCAGTTCATTTATTAATTTACAATTTCAAACCTGATTATGACCAGGGGGTCCAAACACCGTTATCGTCTTTTTTCATTTCAAAAGGAAGTTTTCAGTGTAAAAAACGACCCTGCTCGCCAGTCATTTCCAGTTCCTGGATAAGTCCATTTTTCAGCGAAGGGGTGAATGCACGACTGCATATGTAGGTACATAGAAGGAAAATACTATATCGTCTGCATCTGATATTTACAATGTCGAATCTAGCAAACGAAAAGAATGACAGCTGCAAATTTGCGTTTCAAGTGGATTTAACAAGCGGTGTAATTTCTTTGTTCATGTCTGCAAAGGAATATAACTCTAAACTCTCGATATTATGGTAGTTTACGGTAACCTCGGGCGGCTACCAGATAGGATAAACTCCGTCACTCTATTGTCTGATGAAAATAGACTCGCCCATAGTGTATGCAGTATGACGCCGCGTTAGTATGGAAAGACCGTTAAGCACGAAAGGCGCAGATGATGCCAGTATTAGGGTCACTCTGGTCACAGTCAGGTTAGAAATTATAAATCAATAAATGACTTAACTAAGTTCTGTGTACTTTTTATCACATTAAAGATTTTCGTTATTGAAATTGGTAGGGGGGTACAAACAGACAGGGATTTATGCAAAACTAAAATACAACTAACACGTGAAGACCGTAAATGACATATTGTATCCAAAATTTACTCTGAACCTCGGACACATTCATTTACATAAGAAAATCATTGTAATATGTCAAAAACATTGAAACTTTACATACTTATTATGCAAAGTTCAAATTTAAGGAACATTCAAACAATTGTTTTGAGTTTTTGCGACTATATGTGTGTGTGTGTGTGTGTGTGTGTGTGTGTGTGTGTGCGCGCACGCTCGCGCGTGTGTGTGTGTGTTAATTCCACGTTATATAACTACTGACACCTGGCTTCAGTTTATAAACTCAACTCCTTCCCTAATTGGTTATAGATGATATGCTAACTGACTTGCTAGGTAAGGTTAATAATAATCACATGTTGGATAGGTCTATAATCTCTGAGTTTTGGTCTTTCAAATGTGTTGACGATGAATTCCACTCGCGATCACCTTAATGACTTGCCGAGTTACATATAATGTCGGGATCTACGAGTTGAATTTGTCAGAATAATCGAACCATTTGACGAGATATTTTTGCCTTTAGTCGAAATGACTTTCACGATCCTAAAAATGTCCTGGTTGGCTGTGGCCGAACTCAGACAAATTCATCTGCAAGAAGCTCTCGAGAAATAAAACGCCGTGACGACGTTCTGTAATGTTAGATAATCCAGCGTGTTGACCAGGGAAATCGAAGACATCTTTAATTGTATCATAGCCGAATTAGATCACGAGATCGTTGAGAGCCTTCACTGCCATGGCCATGGGTAAAATACGGCGGCGTGGTATGAAAACCGCGGGGAATAAAATTCTTAGGGACGAACACGACTGCATGGAAAAATCCGTTGCCAAAAAGAATTTTAAAAACCGTCTTGCGCTGCGTCACATGGCTGCAAAGCAAAAATTTTTAGTAGACCGGTATCTATTACGAAGGTATCCTACCATGATAAAAATCATGGCGCTGCCCGATAAACCCATGAAACCTGACCTGACAACACCCCTGAAAAAGACGAGCCGGATACAGTTTTCGACGCCAACAAATTCATGGAAGCATCATTTTATCTTGCGGTTCATGGAAAATGCGATCCAGACCTGTTTGCACCAGCGTATCATTACCTGGAAAGTCTTAACCTGTCGGAACCTGAACTCGAAGCTCGTCTGGCACTTGCTGGCATAACTAAAGTTCCTAAAGGAAATTTCACTGATTCCCCAACGGCAGAACCCAAGATGCAAACAAAGATCGCTAACAGAAAACTTGACGTTTCTAAATACACAAATAAATGATTTGGCCTGCTGGTGCTGAGTTCCTCACAGCTCTCAGTCGTGACATAACGGATTACGAAAAGGTAACGTGGAAAAAAATAGCCCTTGTATTTATTACCTTTGCAGGTACCACCATAAGCTCAGTAATGCTTCCGAAATTTCAAATATTATTGCAACTTACAGCTACTTATAGACTATTAATCTGCAGGCAACTCCGGATACGCTGGAGGATCTTGTCAAACTCAATCAGTTAACCAGAATCACCAGGGGGTTAGATATTATTGTTGTGGATATAACCGGCTCAGGGTGAGGATTAGAATTCATGTCTCACAGGTATAGCGTGGAATAATACATGAAATTCCTGACCGAACATTTGCTGGAACTGGAGGTGTTATTTCAGAGTTTTGTAGACGCAGAACATTTGCCTGGGGAAGACCGACGCTAACTCGAATTGTATTACCGCTATTACCACCGAAAAGTCTACGTGTACAAACGCGCGTATCGGCATTCCTGGAGTATGTTAAGGGTGGTAGCAGCGGCGCCGCTCACCATGACCGCGGACGAGATCGTATCTACGTGAACCACGTCGAATCCTTTCATGTTGATTTAATCCAGTGCCGGGTTAGCTTTACAAATGATGGTCAAGCGCATGGAATCCAAATTGGAGGCCCAAAAAAATGATACCAAACAGGCTCTTTTTAGCTTACCAAAAAGTGCTCATCAAAAAATCAGGTTGTATTTGAGAGGATCCAGATTTGACATTCCCATTTTGATTCACGAACTGAGAAAGGCGGACGATATCCTCTTCGACATGGCGTCAATGATTTTAAGCCGATTCGAAAAGGTGTACGATAAAATGTTTTCATATGATGGCGTCAAAAGAGAAACGCACGTTAGAGTTTTCATATCAGCGAAAAGAGAAACGCACGTGGAGGTACTTGGAAAAGCCGACCGAACGACACCATCAGCCACAAATCTGGTCGCTCTGGGATTAATTCCTAATGATCAACTGCTTGCGTGTGAGAAATTTATTTGCTCAGTTCCCTCGTATTAAGATTAGTCGCGATCACGGCACGAACAGGACCAAAATTAACATCACGACCACGACCACGACGAACATCTTCACGCTGTAACAATCACCATATTGTCGAGGCGTTTATCATAATTGATGGGAATGATGCCGGGGTAAGCTTCAAACACAAAACGATGACGGCACATCCGCGCTCTGACACCTCCTCCAGACACACCAATTTGAGAGTAACCCATGTTGCTGATGTTTATCGCTAATAATCTTCTCTCCGCACGTGACGTATCTCTCCTTTCTCGTTAGCTTCGTAATTGGTAAACGCCGGGTGTACTCGGCAGTTTGCCATTATTTATTCTGTTATAGTATGTCTAATTTAGCGTATTTATTTTTCGTGAACTTTGAGGCACGGCTTGGTCGATCACACGGCGTTAATATTTCTGGCGGGGCACGTAATAATTCTGCAGCGCCATCAGCTTCAACGGTACGTACGCCACGATGTTTTTATTCTAGTTCATCAGGTCGACGGGATATCTGGAAAAAAGCACTTTCGTTTTCAAGCCCTGCTGAAGTAATTGTAACAGTGACTTTTCGTCGGCATCACCGTAACAGATATGATCGTCGTTTTCCCCATCAAATAAAATCAGAACGATGGCCAGCGGAGGGTGTTTGTAACGACCAAAGCCCGCGGTGGTGAAATTTTTTTTTTAATCGTAAAATGCAGCTTGAAATCCAGATGGGGGTAAGCTCATTTCCGAAATACCGCATCGAGCAATAAACCCTGCGAAGCCAGCGGAGATATCCTCTAAACCAGATACTATCTGCGGGAAATAATACTTGGGCAAAGCTCCCACGTGCCTCACAAAAAGCACTTAAACTCGAGCATTAAAATTTGGTCGTCCGTCACGATGTACCCGTCAGGAGAATAACGAAACCCAGGAATCACGTTGTCAATGCAGATGTCGTTACCCACAATTTTACCTCCCAGCAGCTGTTCTACATATTGACGTAATACATGCTCAAACAAAGATCCTCAAAAGCACGGCAGTGTCGAGACGATTTTACCGCCTGGAGAAGATATTTTTTTTAGAGACGATCGAATTCACATCGCACAAAGGACAAAACTCATCACCGCAGCAAGTTCAGATCCTCCTAGGGTCTTTTCCATAAAATTAAACCATTCCGTATACTTTTGTTTGACTCTGTAGTGTGCAATAAAATCATCGAGCTGCTGATGGAGATCCATTATGCTTTATTTTAATGCTACAGATTCCTCAGGGTTGTGGAAATGTTTTAAATGCTGTTCTCTTATTATAAACATGTCCGACAAGGAAGTCTTCATCGCTGACGTAACTTTACAAAACCCAGAATCGCTTGACGAGGATGAAGCTACGGTGATCAGAAACAACGTGCCTGTCACCTTAAAACTTACTGCAACAAGATCTATAGGCGCCGTACACAGGCAAATGTTGCTCACCCGGAAGCAGCGGAAAGAGCCGACAGATCATGGCATCATTAAGATCAACTACGACGCACACCTGATCAGAAAACACTGTGGGGAAAGGACTACCTTAATCGACTCTTAAAATTATCACAGTCATGAAGGTATAGATATGACGGATAACACCAGATACTTCACCTACGTCACCATCGAAAATCGTAAGGATCTCGAAGATGTCTTCGTTAACACGTACTTGCTCAACATTGACATTACTGTACCTCTCACACTTAAAACGGTGGTGAGTATAGGAACAGATCTTGTTTAACTCACAGCCCAGCAACAAAAAGAGCTGTACGACAATGGTACGCTCAACGTCATCAACGACAATGATCTCATCATGAAATACATCATCTCCTGCGTCACTCGAGAAAAACTCACTAATCTCATACACATATATTCGTCGTAGGATGTCGTCGGAATCTTCCCTGATTAAAATGACCCTATATTTACAGTCTGTCTTTTGCTCAGACTTTTCATATCGTGTTTGACTCTGAAGCGATACTTGAAAAGAGGAGGGGCCTCATCCTTATCCTAATCAATCTTTCACTAAGGTGGAGCAACAGCACGTGTCATGTGTGATCGGTTACAAAACATGTTGTTCTGCCGATGAAAGTTTGTCGATACCATATCTACAGCGTTCTGAATGCGTCGTCTGGTTCTTTGAGCAGCTCGTGTCGGATTACAATCGCATCACCGACATCAGAAAAAAAATCCAGCTCCGCTGATTCCGCTCACGCTAGAACAGCAGCGGCAGCAGAAGTCAGCGGATCGTTATCATATCTGCGACGATTACTTCAAACCGCACGATAAGAAAGTTAGGGACCATTATCATGTGACTGGGCGTTATTGCAGTGCGTGCCCATGCCCAATTCAACCTCAGTTTCAAGGATCCAGCCTTCATTTCAGTGACCGTGCATAATCTACGAGGATACGAGAACTCTTTATCATGGCCGCGTTGAACCATCAGCGAGTTAGAGAACTGTTAAAATCCGTCGGAACTAAATTCAAATGCATCCCAAATAATTTTGAAAAGTACGTGTCGTTCTTTGTTGGCCCCTTTAGAGTCATAGACAGCTTCCAGTTTGTGTCAGCTCCACTGAAGAAAGAGGTTAAATATTGTCCTGTCTTTCATCACCTCGATGAGACCAATCCGGAGAAAAATAAGTTTGCTCAAGCAAAAAGGAATTTATCCTTACCAATACATCGATGGCTGGTCAATGTGTGATGCAACTTCTCTTCCTCCCAAAGACGCGCTTTACTCCAGCTTAAATTTATGGAGCATCACCGATGACGAGTGTGATAGAGCACTGGTGGTGTGGCAAAAATTAGGTTCTTAGACTCTCAGGGATTATCGCAATGTGTATCTGAAAACTGACGTACTGTTACTCGTAGATTTGTTTCAAAATTTCAGAGAAACATGCTGGAAACATTATCAGCTGGACCCTCTCTGGTACTTTTCATTGCCAGGATTGGCATGGGATGCGCTGCTGAAGACGAGTGGATTACAGCTAAAACTGTTCACAGACCCAGATATGTTTTTGTTTACCGAGCAGATGGTACGAGGCGGAATCTCCGTCATCAGGAAATAACACGCCGTGGCTTACAACAAATACCTGTCTAGCTACGATCCCACTAGACCACCAGTTAATATCATTTATCTAGACAAAAACAATCTGTAAGGCTGGGCCATGTCTCAGCCACTTCCCGTGGGCGGTTTTTACTGGATCGGCACAGAATAGTTTCTACAAGAACAAGAAGCCGGTCAAGCTGACGACGTGGGTTATTTCGTCAAGATTGACTTGATCTATCCTTAACACCTGCACGAGCTCCAAAATGATTATCCGTTCTGCTTTGAAAAGCATCTGGTCTCCAATGAGATGCTGTCTCTGAAGCAGCTGGCGGAGTGACGCCAAAGCGAAAAACCTTTGCCGAATGTTATGAACAAAACAAAGGACATATTACATCATCGTCTGCTAGATCAGGCTCTGCAGCACGGGCTGGTGCTTGGCAAGGTGCATCGCGCGTTAGAGTTTGATCAGGCCCCGTGGATGAAAGGTTATATCGATTTCAACACGCAGGAGTGCGTGTTGGCCATCACGGCGTTAGAACAAAATTATCTCTAGCTCATGAACAAAAGCGTGTACGGCAAGACCATGGAAAACATCAGAAAACGGAAAAAATTAAAATCGTCAACGATGTGGGCCGCCGTTATAAGCTTGTTGAGTCAGATGCTTTTATCCACATGAAAATCGTTGACGAAAATTTAGCGGTCGTTGAGTCCAGAAAAACATATCTGAAACTCAATAAGAATGTGTACATTGGAGCTGCCATACTCGATCTTTCCAAAATGCTCATGCTGGATTTCCGTTATGGCTATGTCAAGTCGCTGTATGGTGATCGCGCTCATCTTCTCATGACCGACAACGATTCGCTCATCCACGAGGTTCAGACAGAGGATCTTTTTCAGGATATGTTCGACCATAGGGAGCTTTTCGATTTAAGTGATCACCCATTCGTTAGTCCGTTTTACTGCGCCGAGAAGAAAATGGTCATAGGAAAGTCCAAAGACGATAGTAACGGAACTTCCATTGCTGAGTTTAGCGGTCTGCGTTCCAAAATGTACTGCGTCAAGCTGTACACTGGCGTGGTGAAGAAAATGGCCAAATGAATTAAAAGGCCGTCGTCAGTAAAATTGCCACGATCGACCATTACAGGGAGGCCCTGGATGGTGGTCTCAAATATTACATGATGAGAACCTTCAAATCTGACAGAAACAGGATCACCAAGCTGCTGATCAACAAAAAGGGTTTATACACCTATCATGAGAAAAGATACTGCTCAGATGGCGTTTCAACCCCGGCGTTTGGTCATAACAACATCAGTCAGCGGTTAGGTCCTGTGATGTAAACACATCACGTCAGCAACTGTGTTTTCTCACTATCACATCATCACTTCTGCATTTAGTCTAGAACCACCATGGGCTTAATAAACTTGATACAAAACACATGGGTCTCAAACTTGGTCCAGAAAATTCCACTGTTTCATAACTTTGGTCCAGAACCCCCTTGGTCCATAACCACCATAGTTTTCTTCTAAACTTGGTCCAGAACCCCTCATGACATAAAAATACCATTGTTTCGTGAACTCGGTCCAGAATCCCCATTTTAATATATTACTTTCGCCTTGACCTCTACTTCCTCCACCCTCCATGATTAAAAAGAAGAGGGAAGACCTATTTGGGCCAGGGACGATTATCAGTTTGGTCTAGCTAGTACATGGAGAAATTACTGAAATTAAGTGCGAAATAAGCCCTAAAGTCGTTGTTCAATCTTCATCAAAACAAAATTTGGTCAATTATCTCCTTTAAAATATGTTTCTTTT
The DNA here is from genome assembly GCA_016617855.1 of Megalonaias nervosa. NCBI lineage: Eukaryota > Metazoa > Mollusca > Bivalvia > Unionida > Unionidae > Megalonaias > Megalonaias nervosa. The sequence goes on along the minus strand of JAECUM010039075.1, from coordinate 15,279 downwards.
AAGAAAATCTAATGCTCAGTGAACATTATAGACACTCTGGTTTTGAAAAGTGCATTACTTGTGATAAATACGCTCTGGCTTTTGCAATTAATTGGACACTTTATATCTAGGGTATGCAAGAGTTTATTTAGAATGTTGTGGCTCAGTGATCTGAGAGCAAAAGAATGAACTAGGCGGTTAGATTATTGGTTACCAATATAAGCTCTGCAACACCAACTGGAAACGCACTTTCTGTCCCCCATGTTGGTCAATAAAAACTGCTGTGTTCCAAGAGATGGATCTGTATCATCTGTATTAAGGCTGCTATCTGCCCTAAAAATATGACAAATACGTAAAATCGTGACAACTATAACATACCCTGATAAATCATGCCATTAAGCTGGCTTCGTAACATAGTACCGTTCATTTTGTTCTTCTCGTAATGATATCTTATCGTGATAATATATTATCGTGATATAATCTTGTCGTGATATTATCTTACCGTTATGCTATCGTATCGTGATACTATATAAACTAGAAATTTGAAAAGTTCAGCAATCAGCACAACTTTATGTTTACTTGCTCTCCTAATCGAGGCTATTGATTCAATCAGTATAAGTGCATACATTACTAAGACACTTTATTTTTAAAACAACGTTCAGATCTTCGGTTGTTACGACATTGTTCAAGGTTTCATGATTGAAGAAAGGAGAGTACAAAAATGGCATGCCAAAACCATATAGTCATAAAATACATGCACCCCCTGCAATAAAAATAAACAAACCCCAAACAAACAAAACAAACTTAAGCTGAACCAGTAAATGTGAAATAAAGGCCATAGTGAGTTTTATGGGGCATTGGTGTAATACTAAGAGATGCATAAAATCATATAATTTAAAATATTTAGGATTTGTGTACCTATTACCTAGAATTTTGTATACCAACTACCTAAAATTTGTATACCTACTACTTAGAATTTGTATACTTACAACCTAGAATTTGAATACCTATTATCTATTACTTACAATTTGTACACCTAACACCTAGAATTTTATACGTTTTAGAGAGAATTTGTAAACTTATTTCCTTGCATTTGTTTACCAATTACCTAAAATTATTTTACCAAGTTTTTAGAATTTGTAGACCTATTACCAAGAATCTGTATAATATCTAGAATTTGAATACCCATTTCCAAGAATTTGTATACCTCGTACCTAGAATTTGAATGCCTACTTCCTAGAATTTCTATACCTACCACCCAGAATTTACATAACTTTTACCTGGAATTTTTGTTTACCTACTACCTAGAATTTGTATGCCTAGTATGTACAATTTGTATATCTGGTATCTAAAATTTGGTATGTTTACTACCCAGAATTTTTACACATACTACCTAGAATTTATATACATAGTACTAATAATTTGTATATCTAGTACCTAGAATTTGTATACATACTAACAAGAATTTGTATACCCAGTACTTGGAATTTGTATACCTAGTACCTAGAATTTTGAATACCTACTACTTAGAATTTGTTTACCTACTAACTAGAATTAGTATACCTACTACCTAGAATTTGTATACCTACTACCTAGGATTTTTATACCTAGTACATAGAATCTGCATCCCTTGTACCTAGAATTTGTATACCATGTACCTAGAATTTGTATATCTCCTACCTAGAATTTGTATACCTAGTACGTAGAATTTGTATACCTAGTACCTAGGATTTTATATAACTACTACCTAGAATTTTTATACCAGCTACCTAGAATTTGTATATCTATTACCCAGAATTTGCATACCTAGTGCCTAGAATTCGTATACCTAGTGCCTAGAATTTGTATACCTTGTTCCTAGAATTTGTATACCATATATCTAGAATTTGTATACCTAGTACATATAATTTGTATACCTAGTACGTAGAATTTGTATACATTTTACCTAGAATTTGTATACAAAATACCTAGAATTCTGTTTAACAACTACCTAGAATTTATATACCTACTACCTAGACTTTGTATACCTAGAACCTAGAATTTGTATACCTACTACCCAAAATTTGTACACCTTGTGCCTAGAATTTGTATATCTACTACTTAGAATTTCGTATACCCACTACCTAGAATTTATATAGCTAGCACCTAGAATTTGCATACTGTATATTGAACCTAGAATTTGTATGCCTAGTACCTAGAATTTGCATACCTACTACCTAGAATTTGTGTACCTAGTACCTAAAATTTGTATACCTAGCACTTAAAATTTTGTATACCTACTTCCTAGAATTTGTATACCTTCTACCCAGAATTTGTATATCTAGTACGAATAACATGTATATCCAGTACCTAGAATTTGTATACCTACTGACTAGAATTATTATACTTAGTACCTAGAATTTGAATACCTACTACTTAGAATTTGTATACCTACTAGTTAGAAATATATACCTACTGCCTAGAATTTGTTTACCTAACCATCTGCAATTTGTATACTAATTACCTATTTGTATACCTTGTACCTAGAATTTGTATAACACGCACCTAGAATTTCAATACCTACTACCTAGAAATTGTTTACCTAGTACGTTGAATTTGTATATCTAGTACCTAGAATTCGTATACCCGGTACCTTCAGTTTGTATACATATTACCTATAATTCTGTATCACTACTCCGCAGAAGTTTTATGTCAACTACCTAGAATTCGTATACCTACTACCTAGAATTTGTATACCTATTACCTAGAATTTGTATACCTTGTACTTCGAATATGTATACCTAGTACTTAGAATGTGTATCCCTAGTAGGTAGAATTTGTATACCTTGTACCTAGAATTTATAAACATAGTGCTCGATTTGTATACCTCTTACTTACAATTTTGTATACTTACTACCTAGAATTTTTATACCTACTACCTAGAATATGCATACCTAACACTTAGAATTAGTATGCTGTATATTGTACCTAGAATTTGCATACCTAATACCTAGAACTTTTATACCTACCACCTAGAATATGTACAGCTAGCACTTAGAATTTGTATACTGTACCTTGTACCTAGAATATCTATACCAACTACCTAGAATTTGTATACATTGAACCTAAAATTTGAATACCTAGTATTTAGAATTTGTATGCCAACTACGTAGAATTTGTATACCCTTAATACCTAGGATTTGTAGGCCTTGTACCTAGAATTTGTATACCTAGTACCTAGAATTTTTATACCTTGTACCCAGAATTTGTATACCATGTACCTAGTATTTGTATACCTATCACCTAAAATATGTGTACCTAGTACTTATAATTTGTATATCATGTACCAAGAATTTGTATACCTAGTACGTAGAAGTTGTATAGCTAGTACCCAGAATTTGTATACCTAGTACCAAGAATTTCTATATCTAGTACGTAAACCTATTACGTAGAATTTGTATATCTATTACGTAAAATTTTGCATACCTAGTACCTAGAATTTGTATACCTGCTACCTAGTATTTTGTATACCTACTACCTAGAATTTGTATACCTACTACTTAGAATTTGTATACCTGCTCCATAGAATTTGTACACCTACTACCTCAAATTTGTATAAGTAGTACTTAGAATTTGCAAACCTAGTACCTAGAATTTGTATACCTAGTACCTAGAATTTGAATACTTTTACCTAGAATTTGTATACCTAATACCTAGAATTTACACGTTACAATTTAATACACGTACTACCTAGAATTTGTATACCTAGCACCTAAAATTGGTAAAACTGATACTTTAGAATTTGTATACCTATTACGTGGAATTTGTATACCTTGTACCTATAATTTTTCAACCTAGTGCCTAGAATTTGTATACCTAGTACGTAGACTTTGTAAACCTACTAGCTAGAATTTGTATACCTATTATGTGGAATTTGTATACCTCCTACTCAGAATTTTGTATACCTACTATCTAGAACTTCTTTATATGCTACATAGAATTATCATACCTAGTATTTAGAATTTTTATATTCTATATCGTACCTAGAACTTGTATACCTAATACCTAGAATTTTCTACACCTACTACCTAGAATTTGCATACCCCTAATACCTAGAAATTGTAGGCCTTGTACATAGAATTGTTTACCTAGTAACTAGAATTTGTATATCATGTACCTGGTATTTGTATGCATATCACCTAGAATTTTGTACCTCGTACCTAGAATCTGTATATCATGTACCTAGTATTTGTATGCCTATGACCTAGAATTTGTGTACCTAGTACGTAGGATTCGTATGTCATGTACCTAGAATTTGTATACCTACAAGCTAGAATTTGTATACCTAGTAACTAGAATTTTGCATGCCTGCTACCTAGAATGCGTATATCAACTATCTAGAATTTGTATACCTACAAGCTAGAATTTGTATACCTAATACCTAGAATTTGCATACATAGTACCTTCAATTTGTATACCTAGTAGCTAAAATTTGTATCCCTAGTACGTAGAATTTGTATACCTAGTACCCAGAATTTGTATATCTAGTACCCAGAATTTGGATAGCTAGTACGTGAACCTATTACGCAGAATTTGTACATCTACTACGCAGAATTTTGTATACCTAGTACTTAGAATTTTGTATACCTAGTACCTCGAATCTGTATATATACTACCTAAAATTTGTATACCTAGTACCTGGAATTTGTATACCTACTGCCTAGAATTTGTAAACCTACTACTCAGAATTTGTATACCTACTACCTCGAATTTGCATACCTACTACCTCGAATTTGTTAACCTAGTACCTAGAATTTGTATACCTATTATCGAGAATTTTTATATCTAGTACGTAGAATTTGTATACCTTGCACCAAGAATTTGTATATCTAATGCTTAGAATTTGTATACGTACTACCTAGAATTTACATACCTATTACCTAACATTTGTATACCTGGTATTCAGAATTTGTATATCTGCTACCTAGAAGTTTTATACTTAGATGGTAGAATTTTTATACCATTTGCCTAGAACTTGTATATCTACTACCTAGAATTTGTATACCTACTACCTCGAATTTGTATACCTTCTACCTCGAATTTGTAAACCTAGTACCTAGAATTTGTATACCAATTACCTAGAATGTGTATACCTAGTACGTTTGTTTTGTATACCTTGCACCTAGAATTTGTATATCTAATACCTAGGATTTGTATACCTAGTACGTAGAATTTGTATACCTTGCACCTAGAATTTGTATATCTAATACTTAGAATTTGTATACCTACTACCTAGAATTTGCATACGTAGTATCTAAAATTTGTATACCTGGTATTCAGAATTTGTATATCTACTACCTAGAAGTTTTATACTTAGATGGTAGAATTTGTATACCTCTTTCCTAGAACTTGTATGCCTACTATCCTTGGGTTACTATCTAGAATTTGTGTAACTAGTACCTAATATTGGTATACCTACTATCTAGAATCTGTATAACAACTATTTAGAATTTTTATACCTAGTACGTAGAATTGGTATACGTACTACCTAGAATTTGTACACCTAGTACCTAGAATTGTTATACCTAGAATCTGTATACGAACTAAACATATTACGTGTTGGTGTTGTTTATTTTTTCATTTATACGAACTACCTAGAATTTGTATACATAGTGTCTAGAATTTGTACACCTAGTACCTAGAATTTGTAAACCTATTACCTATAATTTCTGTACCTTGTACTTAGAATTTGTATACCTATTACGTCGAATTCGTATACCTTGTACCTAGAATTTTTAAACCTAATGAATAGAATTTGTATACCTAGTACCTAGAATCTTTATTTCAACTACCTTGAATATGTATACCTAGTAAGTAGAATTGAAACGCATATTACCTAGAAATTATATACCTATTGCCCTAGAATTGCAATACCTAAAACTATGAAAAACTAAGCTATTACAAATACCATGGAATCACCCACTAACAGCTTCATATAAAAAACCCAAAATTTCGATAGGTTTATTTTTCTTACTCAATAATTTGAGATAATAATAATAACAATAATAATAAGAAGAAGAATAATTAAAAGATTACTTCTACTACCATTACCATTACTACTACTACTACTACTACTACTGCTGCTGCTACTACTAGTACTACTACTCCTAATAATAATAGTAATCTGCAATTTACATTGGTTTTTATTTGTGGTCTTTCTTTATCCGTTCACTCTGTTTCTCACAACCATTCCTTCTACAGTCATGATAATTAAATAGAAAATAGCAAATTTATATTTTATGAAAAATTTGAAGACAACTGGAAATATCAAATTAACATAGTACATAGAAAATAATATTGAAGCTAGAGTTTATGTTGTTTATTATTATGATAGATGTCTGTTTCTCAAGTCATAAACAAGCTTTTCATGGAAGGTGTACTTTGTCAACCAATCAAGACATTTCTCTAAGTATTGATACTATCTGAAATCTTTCCATAATTATGATTGAAACTCGTACTGTTTAAATAAGTCACAAAGAATAAACAATAAATGTTATCCCTATGCATTATTTAAATGGTTGGGGATTTTCTTACTGCCTGTCTGTCAATGAAGTTATAATGCAATGTATCTCCCATACCACTGAAGATGCATACTTGAAACTTTGTGATATGATTGGGTGGTACTTAGCTTTGCAATTGAATTTTAAGGGGTTGTTCCAGTGGTGGGTATAGTATTTTTAAAGCATGTTAATATTTTAAGTATTCTAGGTGGCGATCTGAGAAGTTGGTTTGTATTATCGTTATGTGTCAGGGCGATAACATATGTAATGTGGTTGTGGGTTACACTCTCTGGTCTTGCCTCGGGGTGAGCCGTATGTGAATGCTTCCTTTGGGTAACAACTTAGAAACTGTTGAGATCACTAACTAAGCCATATATAGCTCTGAATGACATGAGAGGAAATCAAACATACAGGTAAATCCAATAGAGACCATGGGTCATGCCCCTTACGATGGGGACTTGTCGCTGGGTCATAGCTTGGAAACAGTTGAGATCCCATCTTCTAATGATATATTGGTAAAGTACATGGAATAAAAACAAACATATGTTCAGTACAGACCCTGCAGCGGAGTCATTGTTGAGAACTGTTGAGATCCCCAACTTATAACTATACACATATTTAGGTTTGAAGGGTAAGAAGAGGTAATATTAGGCATATATCACAGACCCTGGGTTGTGTCCCTGTGGTTGGGAACTTTGCCCTAGCTTTTAACTTGGAAACTATTAAGGTGCTCACACGTCAGATATATATATATATATATATATATATATATATATATATATATATATATATATATATATATATATACCACATACATTAAAAAATAACATGCATTTAAAGTGTTGGTATAAAGCAATTTGATATACCAATACTATATGTATATCAAATTGTGATCCGCCCATGGCGCAATAATACACATATATAAACATTCTCGCGGGCGTCTGCAGTTGATTCTAGATCAATGATCAAGTTCCACAAATTAGCCACTAGTGACGTATGAAAAATAATGATGAAAAGTATTAATAATCCCCGTTTTCTAAATTAATTTAATATGGTACACATTTTCATCACAATCCTTTCTGTTTTCTGTTCTCCCCTCCCCTCTCAAGCATAACGGACAAACTGCGCAGAAATGTGGAATGAGAGAGAAAAGGAATTTGGGCTGGATTAAAACCTTGAAATAGAAATTACACCAAGTAGCCTACAAGAATATGGTTCGTCGTAACGATACGTGTGCACTTTCCTTGGGATTTATCTACAGTGTTTATCAATGATACAATGTCGCAAACCAGTAAATTCCTCAGTTACGTGGTACACATACTGTGATATATTTAATGTTATGTTTTTTTTGTTTTTTCTTAAACATACCATAATGTTCTAAAAAATCAATTATTATTATTTAAATATGAAAATGTCCAAAGGTCTCTCTCTCTCTCTCTCTCTCTCTCTCTCTCTCTCTCTCTCTCTCTCTCTCTTGACCTCTCTCTCTTGACCTCTCTCTCTTGACCTCTCTTGACCATCGTAGCAGGATACGGGCTAAAATCTATGAAATGGCGAACGTAGAGGATTTTCCGACAATATCTCTGGACTTATGAATGATGGTAAAAGTTAAGTCAAACCGACCAAAGGATGAGAGACAGACAGACAGACAGACAGAGACAGAGTTTTAAAGTCAAACCGACGAGAGAGAGAGAGAGAGAGAGTTTGTGGGTCGGTTGTACTGTTGCTAAAGCAGAATAATGACTTAGATCAACTGTAAATATATTAAAATATTTTAATTACCTCTTGTTGGTTCATCAGTTGGCTTAGTTTCTATTCCACATTAATTTCCATGCGCCTGAAGGTGAATGGCATTGCGTTCATTTGAATGGTGTAGCTATCCAAGTGTTGCTACTGTTCTACTTTTATTATTAAAACCATCTTTCATGTTTAAATCATAAGTATGTATTATATTGATTTAATCAATGTGGAGAAAAATAGAAACCAAGAAAAGAAAACAATCAACTTATCAATATGCAGAGGTGATTGTAAATAGCCACTACAGCAGAGAACTACATTTTGTAGCGGACACACTCGGGGATGTGAGGAGTTCATTCACTAGGTCAATACACGGCTGCCTGTAGTAAATCTGAACTCCGTTCAAAGGGCAAATATATGTATTTGTATGTGATATAAATAAAATATAAGTACAGTATGTACGCTGTATCAATGATATACCACTCGTATAAATTTTTCATTAAAAGGAAACTCAGCAAGCTTCGTTTCCTTTTAATGAAAAATTTATACATCTCGTGGTATATCATTGATACAGCGTACATACTATACATATATTCTATATATATATATATATATATATATATATATATATATATATATATATATATATACACACACACACACACACACACACACACACACACACACACATTTTAATGGACGCATGAGGATTTATGCACTTGTACTTCCAACACCATATCCTGGGTCATTCCCCTGCAGTAGGGAACTTGCCCTTGGCTCATAATCTGGAAACTATTTAAAGTCACACGATATGAACAATATTTACACTAACCGGATATAAAAAGAGAAATAAATATTTACAGTATTGTACAATTTGCCCCTGGATCACTTAGTGGCATCGACTGGAAGCGTGGTGATATGCAGTGTCATTTACAGAATTCTAGGAGTTTTATTCTGAATATCAATTTGGATTTAACTGAATTTGATGTTTACCCATGCAAGAATCCAGTGTGATAACTATACAAATGACACTGCCCACGTGTTTCTTAAAGAAAACGTGGAATCAGTTAAGTAGTGTAGTGGGGCTGTTTAGCGTCAAAGGAAATCCCAGTCAAAAAGGTCGTGGGACACTCTGGCATCAAGGGGAATTTAACATGGGGAAATTTAACATGGGATGTATAGGTGGCGCTCACCAGTTATTATGTACTTTTGAGAGAGTGATGTTATGTAAGGTGAAGTTGTTTGCATTTAAAACATGCACAGTGGTGAGAATGTTGGTATACCTCTATGCTACTTTCATGTAATGTGGCTGACATTTCTTTGGATATTGTACTTTTGGAAATTGTAAATGATCTTAGCACACTGCTAACTAAAATGACTGCTCCCTTGTGCTCCAAAACTCAGCCTGAATTTGTCTAAAGTACACTATCCTTGGCAGCTATTAAAATAGGGAAAATGAATTTTGCCAGACTAGACAATACCAGCTTCTGAAAGTGCAATGAATGAATTACCAAATAAATAAAATGTAAAAAAAGTTATCGGCTCTTTTTTTTTACAATTTACCTCTGAAGTTCAGGAAGTGAAAATGACCAAGTGGAGCTAGCACTCTTTTGACAGGTGCAGATCTGGAGTAAGGCCAAGCTGTATACTCTATAACCCATATTACACCCATCAATCATACACAAAAATAAAGGGAATTAAAGATTCTTTGAACAATACCTAAGATATACAAAGTCTTTTTTAAATAGCCAGTATAACTAGTGAGGAAACCCAGGGAAATTCTTTTTCTTTAAAATTCTAACCCTATGCTAAATATGAAACTGTAGAGCGCCACCATAGGGACAGGGATTTGGACTGTCTAGCGTCCAAAATATTGGGATTGTCTAGCGTCAAAAAAAGGGATAGTGGGTAGCGGGTGGCGGGTAAGTTCAAGCGGGTAGCGGTTGGCGGGTAAGTTCAAGCGGCTAGCGGGTGGCGGGTAAGTTCAGCTAGTTCAGCGGTGAAACTATATGAATAGATTGGAAGATTCCATAGTCAGACTGAGAGATCCCGCCAAACCAGGAATAAAATATAAGTATATTACTGGATAGACATAAACAAACAAACAAACAAACCAGTAAATCTTTTCGAGACATAGGAGTGGTCCTAAAAAGGGCCTTTGGTTTCTTCTTTTTCTAATTTCTTCTTTTTCTCCACCAACCTCTTATTTTCTTCACTATATTCTTCTTTTCTTCTCATCTGTCTTCTCCTCTTCGTCTTCTTCTCCTTCTCCTCTTTTCTCCTTTTTTCATTTCCTCTTCTTTTTCAATTTTTTGATTCCATGCTCTCATCCTCTCTTTGTCTTCTATTTCTTCCTTTTCCTGTTTAATCATGCCCTTTAATAACTCTTACCCTTTCTTTAAATTGTTTATTTCCATAGCCAATCTGTGCGGGCTATAAGCCCTAAACTGCATCGCGACCAGCATTTTCTCCACCATACCTAGGGTATCAACCACCTCCTTCAACTTGATCATTTTCTCCAAATGGTTGGTTGCCATTTGATATTCAATGTTGAATGGCCCGAATGACGAATGCCTCACTTTATTTGTCTCAAGCACGTACGTGAAGGAAAACATCCCCTCTTATGAACTACCCATATCACCTACTAAACAATCCACAGTAATGAGAATACTAGCCTAAATTTTTATCTAAAACAACACATTCATACTATACACCATTACCTACAATCACATCAGCAAAGGAGTAAGTATTTATAATCACACTACTTCACATTCACAAATATTATTAACTTTAGGGAGAAGGGTTTGTTAACGGAAAAACAAACACAAATGTACATACACACAAACGTACGAGCACGCATACAAACACAAATACACATATAAAGATACACACACAAACAAACGTACGAGCACGCATACAAACACACAAATGCAAACACCAACAAACATACGAGCTCTCACACATACACAGAAATACACACACACACCAACAAACATACGAGCTCTCACACATACACAGAAATATACACACACACCAACAAACGTACGCGAACGCATACAAACACACAAATACACACACACACACACACACACACACACACACACACACACAAACGTACGAGCACGCATACAAACACACAAATACACACACCAACAAACGTACCAGCACGCATACAAACACATAAATACACACACACCAACAAACGTACGCGCACGCATAAAAATACACAAATACACACACACTCACACACACAAACGTACGAGCACGCATAAAAACACACAAATATACACACCAACAAACGTACGAGCATGCATACACACACAAATACACATACAAACACACATACAAACAAACGTACGAGCACGCATACACACAAATAAAAACAACAACAAATGTACGAGCTCTCATACAAACACGAATACACACACACCAACAAACGTACGCGCACGCATAAAAGCACACAAATACATACACACACAAACGTACGAGCACGCATAAAAACACACAAATATACACACAAACAAACGTACCAACACGCATACAAACACCAACAAACGTCCGAGCTCGCATACAAATACACAAATAAACACACCAACAAACGTACGCGCACGCATAAAAGCACACAAATATACACACAAACAAACGTACAAGCACGCATACAAACACATAAATACAAACACCAACTAAAGTACCAGCATGCATACAAACACACAAATACACACACCAACAAACGTACGCGCACGCATAAAAACACAAAAATACACACACAACAACGAACGTAGGCGTACGCATAAAAGCACACAAATATTCACACAAACGTACGAGCAAGCATACAAACACAAATATACACACCAACAAACGTACACGCACTCATAAAAGCACACAAATACACACACACACACACACATTCACAAACGTACGCGCGCACACACACACACACACACACACACACACACACTATCACATCAGTAAAGGAGTTAGTGTTTATAGTCACACTACTCCACATACACACAAACTGTCAAGTTATTCAGTCACTCTTTTCTAGTGATCGGGTTAAAGTGGCGTAGCGATGGTACTTAGCGCTCGGGGACAAAACATAAACTTGGCGCCCCCTTACTTAGCGCCCGGGGCCAAAACATAAACTTGGCGCCCCCTTCGAGTGCATCTGAGATAACGAATAGTTGTATTTCCTCATTTTGACGCCCCTGGCACATGGCGCCCGGGGACAACTGTCCCCCCCCCCGCCCTCCCCAAGCTACGCCACTGTCTGGTTAGCTCTGAAAAGGGCTGTTTTGTTTTAGCTCCAAATGATCTGGCTAATGCTGGTATCTCCCAGGTCTGGCCCCACACACGCAAAGACGGCTTCAGTCATTGTTCCAATTTATTTGCAATCCTGCCTCACCTGATGCTAAGACCAGTGTGTTAGGTGAAACCTATGGTAATGACACCTCCACAGCCAGTACCAGCACCACAGCCAGTACCAGTATCTCAGCCAGGATTTGACTTTTCTTTTCCTCTTCTTATTCGTTTTCCTCTCCTCCTCCTCTTCTTCCAGCTGGGCAGCTTCTGGTATGGCCTCCTTATCTAGTATGTGCCTGGCATACTCCAGTTGCATTTGGAGCTCAAGCAATTTCTTTATTCTACTCATTTTAACGAATGAACAATGGGTAGCCAGACTGATTGATTTGATTGATTTGTTAAATTTAAGTGGCGTGCGCACAATCGTGCATGTGCCACTGGTTTATGCTTGCACAGGAGGCTACTGAATTACTCCTAGGGGAAGGAATTAGAGCTTCATCCCCCAGGCATTTCTGCACTCAAAGAGTGCTGATAATTTAGCCGTCAGGTCTTGGGACAATTAAGTCCCAAACGACCTGAACGAAAGGCTTTCTTGAGTGGAAATTGACCCAACACGCACTCAAGTTAAATTTGAATTTGCAGTCCGACCTACAGCGGTACCAGGTGTCAACCAAAGCAGAATGAGACGTCAGTCGCGATTGGTCGCGAATATGACGTCACATCTGGACACCTGGTGTTTAGACGGGTGGAAATTGTTCCACATCTCCGTCATGGTACGGGTGTCCGAGTGAGGAAAAGGAGGAAAGGGACTCGGCAGGTGACGCGAACGCGACAGAGCCCTGAAACGCCAGTCCGTACTTAATTTTTCAAATTCAGTCCAGTTATACCAACAGACAATTAACAAAACCAATAGCGTGTTAGCCACTTGTGCAATTAGCCAAATACTCGAGTCATTGATAAATTTTCCTATCACCTAACCGTCGAAAAATATCTAGTACGATAGTGTACATAATAAAATGTTCCTAATTTTTTAATATTAAAATGTCTAAGCGACAATACAAATTTTGAGTCAATATTAGGTATGAGACTGTAATTTTGAACGGTGATCAAAGGATCATGTCAGGTTATCAATAGTATCATCGAGTCGAGATTTCAAGCCAAATTGAAATCTCTTAATAAATGGCAATTTGAGCCCTTAAAAGGGCTGTTATAGAGAGTCCAACAGTTTTCGCTTTTGGACAAAGAAGTTCCTCAAATGTGGTGGTATCTCCCATTTATACCTAGGACGGCCACTAGGATATTCTTCCTTCATTACTTCGATCAAGGATAAATGGTTCCTTGCTGGATTTTGTGCAGGTGTGACATCTAGTTGATGGTAATTCTCTAGTCCCTGGCAAATAGAAACGACTAGTGGCATAGGGGCTTCGAGATGTTTATCCCCCAGCCATTTCATGTTGTTGACCGCTCTTCTCCATCTGGCTTTTGCTGTTTTTGTTTTGGGTCTTTCTAGACGCTCCAAAACTTTGAGGTCTTCTGTGTATTGGATTGCGGCTGCTTTGTCCTGGTAAAGATTGCCAACTCCAAGTTCTCTGGCTTTATCATAGAAATGTTGATATATTTCTACCCAGTCTTCGTCAGAGATAACTTTTTTTTGGAGAGGGTGGTTTGAGAGTACCTGGTATATTAGTAGAAGTAGGACTCTGAGGTGTCGGTAGTGCCAGTTCCTGTTTTTCCTCCCCTTTGTCTTTTTCCTCTACTGGTGTTGTTTTGGTTGGACTCCTCCTAGCTTGCTGCCTTGAGACCCTAGATTGAGTGTTTTCAATAGATGATGATGGTGGTCGTAGTGGTGGCAGTCTTGTTGTTGTTGTTGTTGAGGGATTTTCGGAATAACCTCACTTTTGCTTTTTACTGGTGATGCGGTTATTGTAGAGTGAGTCGATGTATCCAGGGTAGCGGGTTTCTTTGTTATAAAATATAGATTGGAGTCCCACCCGCCATCTCCTCCACTCCTCCGTACACGTTTTTTTGCTAAGATAAAATCTTTATACGCGTGTCTGAGTCAAAAAGGCAAACCGGAAGTGCGGATGCGCAAGGCGGGAAAATTATGTCACTTCCTGGTGGGAAATCCGCGAAGCAACTTCCTTTTCATCGAATTATGACGTATAAAACGCTATAGTTTGTATCCGGTTTGTCATTCTCTCGTTGATTTCACAAGGCATGGGGAACATTCAATGGAGCAACTTTCATGGAACAGTAATCTATCCTACAATTCCTGGAATTGTAATAGATAAATCATGGATTAAAGAAGAAAATAGGATTTTCTACACAAATATGGAAGAAGTTGACTTGTCAGACAAGGATATGATCAGAACTAAAAGTGTTCTCAGCGCCATATGTGATTTCACTAGGAAGGTACAGCATGGATACCTAGTTTATCACCATCTCAACAAAAAGATGAATGTTCGTTCGCTGCTGAGATTCATTTTCGCTTAATCACAGAAATTAAGCAACAGGAATGTGGGATTTGGCACGTGAACTTATTTCGTGATTTAAAACAAACATGTTAAAATAATTGTTACCGGGTAAAATCCCAACAAATAAGATATATGGATAACATGACAAGTTATTTGAAAACTCCCCCAAGGGAAATAATCGGATTCACATCAAGAGCTATGCAAACATTCTAGGAATCTCGTGAAGCCAAAGAAATCGACCCGGGAAAGAA
>JAECUM010039071.1:0-25689 GCA_016617855.1 Megalonaias nervosa | reverse complement strand
CACACTTTGAGTGTAAGAATATAAGGATAGTAACAAACTGAGTTTGATACCTGTCTTGATTTTGTAACTGAAATTACGATTTCAATTCATTAAGCTTGATATAGATGGGGAAAAGTCTCTCTAGAAATGAATAGTATTCATGGGCTAATTATGCTGAAGTTATCATCTCATATCATCTTTGAACAATTGCAAAATAGTTTCTAACCTTTTTAGAATCTCCCTACCGTTTCAAGGTTCTTGAGACTGCGGTTGTTCGTCGCCAAATGAAGTAGATGCGGTGTTAAAAGCAAATCAACTATGTGCAAGGCGGGGACACAACCATAACTGAATAAGTCAACCAGAATATCAAAAGATTTCTTTCTTCTTTCAAAGCATGGAAATCCTGTAGGGACTGTTTTTGCTTCAAGACGACTTAGCTCAGCACATGAATATAGAGAGATCTTATAATGACAGTGTATTATCAACTTAATGGAATTTGCACAACTTGCAATTGTAACCTCTTTTAAAACAACATATGCCCTAAATAAGAATTCCACAATAATCATAGAATGTCACTGAGCAACATAATTCATAACAAATAAACTGCACTTAATTCAATTAGGTTTTGATGGCTTTAAATTTGTAAATTGTTGGAAACTTTCTGATATTAAATTCAAAATCACTTGCAGGGAAATATGATGTTAAATGCCATCTTGTCAGTGCAAAATACCACAAACTTTGCCTCACAAAAAGGCCCTACTAAAGATGGATGCATAAAAAAATTAAAAATTATCGATTAGCTTTATTACAGGATTTTATGATAGTGATATTATTACAGTTAGATAGTGGTCAATTCCTTCAATTAGTTTGGACAAACAAAACAACACTTAAAATTCATAAGCGAGGAAGGAATCAATACAAACTATTCAGCTGAATAAATATTTACAGCTGAGACAACCATAAGAAAACTTACGTTACATGAATTCTTTCTCTAGATGTAAGGTAGTCGACAAAATTCCCTTTGCCCATATACTCAGTCACCAGGTGTATTCTCTTTCCCAGTACCACTCCAATTAAAGCGACATGGTTCGGATATCAAAAGGACATAAATAATGATAAATTATTGGTTATGACTTATACATGTAACCTCTGACTTGCTATATCTTTCTCCAAATTTCTTTGTCTTTCAAGTTTATATAAACGAGATATTGCTACAAATTCAAACTTAGCTGCCAACTGGTACCAGAAATATTCCTCCGGTGTCATAGTGCATCATTCACCATATAAATCCAATGGTAACTCGTTACAGTAGTTCGGATGTTATTTTGTGATGTGACATGTTACATGGCACCGTATTATATAATCACTGGCGACTAGCAACACGAATATAAAATTATGTCTAAACTCCGACGGGCAATAATTTAAAATTACGAAGCATATTAATTTGAAATACTAAAATTAATTATCATATCGAGATATTACATATTAAGTAATTAGCAGTAACAGACACCATTTTATTCTTGAAGCCTCTATAGCTAACGAATAGTTTCTGGTACTAAATACGGCATGATATAATGTAAATGAGCACACACAAAAAAATGATCGAACATTAAAAAGTGACTCATATTAGATGGCAATCTGGTCATTTTCTACAATATTTCCCAGCTCTAGTTTGGATAATACTATAAATGGAAAATGTGGAGATTTTCTGATCCAGTTTTCAATTCGACTTTATTACTTTCTTGTTGCCCCGTGTCAATTTCTAAGGAAATAAGTAAATTATTTTTACAATTAATGCCGCGAATTGACGTCATTTTCAGACGAGGACGTGACTTTCTGCTTTGTTTTTCGTTTTTATTTATTGTTATTTGTCTGAATATTGTGATATCTTTTTGTGCTAGTACTAATGGATCTATGAAACGAATACGCATCCGTGTAGTTCATGACCTTCGGTTTACAGTATTTGAAATATTAAGTGTATACCAACAAATACTTCCCACTGGCTTTTGAGAGGAGACTTGTTATGAGTCATTTGAAATCTGAAGAACATAACCATGAAAAGAAAAGCACACACTTTTGAAAGCAGTAAACTTGGTCAGAAAAATAAATTACATAACCATTCGTTAGCAAGATAAACAAAAGCGACACGTGCATTTTCTGACTTTTATATTCCAGTACCAGACACCCTCTATTCTGATATTCGAATAATATCCTGTTGAGTAACTCATGCCCTTGGCAAAAATTTCCTACGATGTATCTAATTTGCAAATTGTAATTTTAAAAAAAAAAATCTTTTCAGGAATTGAACCCGTGCTACGAGTAACGGCAACTATCGCCTAGCGCTTGCACGAAGCACCACCGTTGACCGAAAAAGAAAGTTGGAATATGATAGTCGACAAGCGGGATTTATCGCTAGGCTGTTTTGCACAAACTCACTGGACGTTTCTTGAGGAATGCGAGGTAAAGACAACAAATTATGATACAACATTGTAGCCTATATTCAAACAGAAAGGTAAGCTAGCATCCTGTATCATATATTAAATGTTCGGAAACATGATAGTAGTATATGAGAAAAAATTCGAATAGATAAAACCTTACACAGATAATCGAAATTAACATTACAGACGAAATTTTAAAATGAGACTGTATACGAACTGTATAAATAACAATTACCCCATACGTTTGACGTTATAGGACTGTATGCACACAAGGGGAAACATAATGTTAGAAATGTAAAACATGTAACATACAGTGACTGACTAACATGCCCACACCCACTGACAAACACCACAACTAGTGACTTGATCTCATCATCTACTGATCATACTTACTGAACAACACCCACATCTACTCACCATAACCTGTCTGACTGACCAGCACCCATACAGAGTAACCTGTGCAAATACCTACTGACCAAGTCTACTGAAATACTGACATTCTGCACCTACTGACCAGCACCCACTCCTTCCAACAAACACACCGTCTGAGTGAACAGCACTCTTACTTCTTAGCGAGAAACACCCACAACTACAGATCAGAACCCACGCATACTAACCAGTATACACTGTTACTGACCAGCGCCCACGTTTGCTACCTAGCACAGTCTTAATGAACATACTCTACTTAACCGGCATCACGCTTGCTATCCAACTCACCGACTTGCAAACTAGCACTCATATCTACTGACCAACAACCACACGTACCAAACAATGTACAGTATTAGTGACCAATGCCTACAATAATAAAGGTAGGGGGTAAGGTAATGCGGATTAGCACCTAAATGTAGACAGACAAGACTCACTATCCCTATTCGAAACTCAAACTTTTATTGAATACGCAGAGAAAGGAAAGAATGATGACTAGTGGCGATATAGATAAATCTATACCGCAATGATGTTATAAATAGATGTAATCAAAGGAACCAACTCTTGATAATACGAAAATAAACTTGACTAAAACTAATACCTAAATTTCCCAAACTGTCAAATAATTTAGACTCGAAGTAACCCAGAACTTCATATGAAAATAGCTGCTATTAACATCAATTTTAAAATTCCAAAATGGCTATGAACTTTAGCAGAGACTGCATGCAATTGGAAAAATTTGCAATTAAAATTAGAATAGTACTAACATTCTGAAACATTCACACTCGTTAAGCGAGATTGGAAGAATGTAAGCAGTATGATTTAGACAAAAGTAATGCTGAATTTGAGAAACTATAGCGGACATTGGCTAGGATTGAAAACAAAAATCAGAAAAATGTAAATAGTGTGGCTTAGACTAAGATTCTCTTAAACTTCTGATCCTTTCACAGATGTTTGTGGAACCCTAGAAAGGATGATAAACATGTAGAAATTCTGGTTTTGACTAAAACGATGTCTTTCAAAATTGCGAAGAAAAGAAAAATTGAAAGGTTGAAATTTAAAAACGTAATTAACTTTAAATTGTGCAATTAAAACTTAAACTTTGCCCAATAATAATGAGCTTATAGAAAACTAAAACTGAAAAATATCTAATTTTAAAAATACTTTTTTAAATGACAGTGTTAAACAAAGTTGTACAAATGGTGTTAAATATGTGAAACCTTAAAAGTTTAGAAATGTTTAAATACAGTTTTGAACCATAAGAGTTTCTTAAAAATTAAAGATTAAAGCAATTGCAAACTTATTTTTCAGGGTTTGTAATATAGAGTATTTATTTCTATTTGTAGAAAATTCTGTACTCCTGAAAAGGTCCACTGGGTTTCTAATAAATGCCTGGGTTGTGAGCACAGGCCACGTTATATAATTGTTGCAAAATTTTGTAGATGTTCTTTTATCGCAGCGTATTTTGTTGTGGTCATCGTGACAGGTAACCATAACCTTTGACGTATGTGCTAGGCTCGCAAAAAATTGCTGCCTGTGAAGTATGGGAAATGCTATATTTTAGGGGCATGGTAGGATTTTAATTAGAGTCCGATCGGATAACGGTCAGACATATAGAGAGAAAATGCAAAGGCAAGGGGAAGACAACAAAATAGAGACAATCCAGGGCCAATTTGTGCCATTTGAATAAGTGGCATAAAACAAAATTGTCAAGGAATAGCTATTAATAAAAGCGGACTTGAGAGAATTATTCTACCTTTGTTGGGCGTGTTCCTTTTGGCGGTTAAATAAAGTTAATCCTAACTGACTGAGATAAACCAGTTGGTGTGTTTCCCAGACAAATTTCAATGTTTTAAGTAATGTCACTTGCGAAATTCAACAGTCCAAAGTCTTCTGCAGAAAAGGAAGTCTGAGGGTCTCCTAGGAAATTAGAAAGTTATTTTTCTCATAAAATAAATTATGCAAGTGACGGGGTTCTGGAAGAAACTGAGAGACTCGGAACGAGAGAGAGAGAGAGAGAGAGAGAGAGAGAGAGAGAGAGAGAGAGAGAGAGAGAGAGAGTATCTAAAAGACAGAAAGGTATTGTCTCAGTAACATATAGTATGTTCGTTTGTTTACGTTTTTAATAATTGTTGAATTTATTCGTTTTAAATTCTTTTTTGTTCCAGAGACACAATGTCTTTTGTACTAATAGTGGCCCAGCTTTTATTGGATTCCTTGAACCTTGGTACATATTATAGTCCTCACATGAAAATGCGCAAAGTCAACAAATCTATCTGCCCTCGCAATCGTTGCCTCGCAATTCATCTTGTAATCATGTATGAGTCAATTCATCTTGTAATCATGTATGAGTCAATTCATCTTGTAATCATGTATGAGTCAATTCATCTTGTAATCATGTATGAGTCAATTCATCTTGTAATCATGTATGAGTCAATTACGTCTGCGCACCAAACCCTTCGGTTTGTAACAGGATGCTATGAAACTTGACAAATATGATGGTCATCACCAGAAAACGTTTACATCGATAAATTACCTTGTTCCTGCAATCTTACTAAGTTTTCGTGTGATCTAATGAACTAGTCGCGCTTTTTGTCTTGGATTTTTCGATTTGGTTGACCGCTGTATATTGCATGGTCGTCATCTAATGATATTGACAAAGTAATGTATTCATACTATTTTCAGCAGAGTTATCTGTGCATATAAATATAAACATATCGATAACTCTTTATGTCCCATTGATTGTTTGTAAGAGTTATTACCCTTGTTTGGTATTCGGCTGGATTCTTTGCTGAACAGAATGTAGTGAATGTAGATACTCTGCATGTTTTAGTGAATCATAATCACACAATTGTGGGTATCATCAGAAAATATATATATCGACAATTTATTGTACTCAAATTATGTTCATAAGTTATATATTTTTTCTTACTATAGATTTAACTTTCGGTATATTTTATTTGGGTACCTTGATTCTAATCGAGTGTGCACATGAGCTGAAATACAAGTTAAATAGTAGCCAGAAACACTTGCTTCATAAAGAAACACAATTTTGTGATCTGTAAGGATGAAAAATGGTCATTTGGAAAGACTGTATGGACTTTCGTGTAGTACTTCTTAAAGGCGGGAGTATCCTTTTTCTTGTAAAGAATGTTATTATAATTTCTTGTGTCTTTCTTCTAACAGCTATTTGAAATCTCAAAGCCTGTCTGTTATTTGTATTTAAATGTCACTAAGATTTCTTCCTGCGTAACTTCCCTATTATTTCACCAAACCCAAAGTGACCCACTCATTTCTGGATCGAAAGAACTCATTACAAAAGAATGGTAGTTAATGATCGATGTTAACAGTCATTTAAAATCAAAGGAATATAAACAGCATAAAACCGACAATTGCTGTTAGAGCAGAGTGCAAAATTGCTCTGAATGCGACAAGAGCAAATATAACCCCAAACGGTATACAGTTGTTATCAGCGAGACACTTAAATATCACACCTGCAATTTTTGACTTATAAACACTTTGAAACCACACCCTGAAGGTTAACATTGAAATAATATGTAGTTACCGTCAAATGGCAGCGATTCACGATCTGCGTTCAATTGCTTTTCTGTGTGTATTGATAATAACTCTCTTGACGCTAATGATCTGTGTACATTATCATCTTCATAAAAATGTACTCTCTCTCTCTCTCTCTCTCTCTCTCTCTCTCTCTCTCTCTCTCTCTCTCTCTCTCTCTCTCGCGACACAAGGTGTTAATGTTTAAAACTCCATACCGTGAAAATACACTTTTATCGGCCAGCCACTATACCACCTGATAATGATACTAATCAACATAAAGACAGACAGACCAAAACCTACACTTGGTTACACAAAGGGAAGGATGTAAAAGAAAGATGAAACAAAAGTGATACCTCGTGTAGAGAGATGTCACGACTGAGATTATACATATTCCGTTTACCTGGAATAAGCCAGATGGAATCCGTGATGTTACAACCTTCCTTTAGCGGGTCCAGATTATTAATTTAGTTTAATTTAATGAGCAATTTTGAGGAGGTGATTTGTAGTTTGCATGCACATTGTACAGATTCAAGTGAAGCTGTATGAACCATTTCACATTTTCACTGAGAAATAGAATTAATGAAGGCTATTTGAACGCGATTCAAAAATTTAGAATGACGAATGCTGCAGAGTTTGTTTTGCAACAAACACTTGATAATACTCTTCCGAGAACACGTTATAAGACTCTCTAAGCCACGACTTTGGCATCCATCGTTGTGTCAAATTAACAATCAATATTTAGTCGATTGCCTACTAGTTTTAACAGACTTTATTCCACAATACTACGTTGTTCTTTGGAATGAAAAACAGCATCTTGTGTATGTGAATTTCTTGACTTTCGTTTAACTGCAGATCAAGTGATGACCACCAACACTTAATCTGTGAAAACTAAATGCTTCAAAAGTGTTGCCATTAGTGATGAAAACGATTTCCCAACGTATGTGCGAAGAAGAGATTCGTCTGTCTCACTGTATCTACTCTTTATCAAGAGGTGACTAGTTTAATACACCAACAGATACGTGACTATACAGATAAAGATACGTTATACAGATACGTGACTATACAGATACAGATACGTTATACAGATACGTGACTATACAGATAAAGATACGTTATACAGATACGTGACTATAACAGTCTTGAAAATCACGCTTGGAAACAAGATGCGACTGAACATGCCAAAGATGTGCGTGACTGAGATGTGTGTGACTGATGTATGTGTAACTGAGACGTGTGAGACTGAGATGTGTGTGACAGACGTGTGTGACTGAGTTGTATGTGACTTTTGAAATAGAGAAAACATTGACTTACTTTGAAATGTGAATAATTTTGTTGCATTATAAAAACAATACGAATGGAATGTCTTACGTACTTTATGATTGCCTCATAATTTTTCAAATTACTTGAGAGCAACTTCCTTAATCAAAGTTTATTATATGCCAGATTTTCAAAGTTAGGAGGACTGTATCTTTGTCAAATTGTCAAAATTAGGAGCATTGTATCTTTGTCAGATAGTCAAAGTTAGGAGCACGTTATCTTTGCCTTTCCCTTAACATGATTATTGCATGCAAAACTTGTTAAACGTTTACTCGGACATAAATCATTTTATTCGATCATGCTTCATAATGAATCGTTTTGTGTTCCAATTAGTGCCAATATGTTTACACGTTACTGAAAGAAAGTCAAGGAGAATCCGTATTGTTTATAGAAGGGATTCTCGTCGTGTTACACGCACCTCGTCAAAATCGAATGAATGTAAGGAGAAAACAAAAAAGAGAAGACATTAAGTTTTGGTTTACATTAAAGAGACATCATCGTAATGCCAGTATATTTTCTTTACTCAGCTTAAGTCAATAAAGTAATGGCCATCGCATTATCGGTCTCATTTATTTATTTGGTGTCTTTTCAAAGTTCAAGATACAAATCTCAAGGTCATATGTTGGCAAAAATAATTAGGACGAACCTGTCTGAATTATATTTATTACGATGTCAATCAGTTGTCACGTGTGTATTTACCAATCGTTTTAAAACCTACCACTCCAAATTCTTGCTATTCTGTACGAGTTTATTCCACGATAGGCTTCAATAAGGAGGTCCCGTCACTTACGTCGAGGACAGTGCGTTTGTATGTCTTAGAATCAGTCTTGGAGAAGTGTCATGATGGTATACTTTGAAATTACTACCCGGAATAATTCACATCCCACATCAAACACAACATTTTTTTAATATATAAAAAGAAAACATAATCTAGCTTTGACACAATTGGCCGGTCCTAGAATCGATACACAAACTAAGACTGAGATTACCTTGAATCCAGGTGAAGTGGATCTCTAGGATGTGTCAGTAATCGTTCGTGTCCACGATGGAATCTAATACCCGCGATAAAAATATAAACTTAAAATGCCAAAAGACAAATAAACAAAAGAGAGATGCAGTGAGTTCGTACTCCAAATTATATGAGAAAAAGATAACCTTGAAGAAAATTACCTTTTCAATATCTAGAAGTACTTGTGTGAGCTTGTACTCGCAAAGTCACCGACCGCTGATCATCTTTTCCTCCTCTTCTCTGCTCTACATCTTTCGTTTTTTGATGATGCCATCCAACCCATATCTAAAGGGACATCTACTTCTTCCCCGTCAATGTCTTCTTCTGCTGCTGCTTTTCCAGCAGCTACTGCTGCAGCCAAAATGGTAGGATCCCTTACAAAAATGTGCAAGACAGAACAGGCATGTTACAAAGTCTACTGAATGTTTACATCAAACAATGGAATGATTTTATTCCTTGGCATCAACTCGCCAAGTAGAGATAGATGAAGTCAAGTTGGTACGACGTTCATATAATCAAAGGAGACTCACGTTAGTTTCTTTGGAAAAAAAAATGTGTTTGCCGCTCAAATTCACACTATTGTCGATGTCAAAGGATGTCATATAAATTACTTAAACAGACTATTCCTTCTCCTTTAGCTAAACACGATGATGTCTTGTCAGTATTTCCAAAGAATGCTCAAATGCGATGAGGAAGACAACATCTAATTCAAATAGTTCCTAAAGAATGCACCGCTACGATTTGTGAATCTGTCCTGAAACTAACGGTTTCCTTGACCAAGATACAGAAGCAGTGATCAAGGTGATATCGTCAAGTTCTTCGCCAAATGATGGAAAAGAAAATTCCATTCGGTCAAAGGAACAGAAAGTGAAGATTTCTTGCCATGTTGATAGGTCCGTTTTTAAAAGTTGCTTCTGCCTTGGACCTCTTTTATGGGTAGTCTTGGAGAGTCTATAAAACGGGCAGAGCATTCTTAAAGGAGATAATACCTGCTACCCTGGATCTTAAGGAAGGAGGAGAATTATAGTTAGTTCTTACAAGAGTTGAATGGAATTCCATCGCTGGAACGAGAAATGTGTATCGCAAATACCTGCCGATCCTAATTTCGCAGAGATCTCACTTTCAGCAAGTGTTTCAGTCGTTGATATATCGAACAGATTTGTCAGAAACAACAAATTCGCCATGGTACGATCAATTATTGCAGAGTCTTTAACTGTTTTATCAGAAATCTTTAGACATTTCAGAGATTTCAAACACGTCATGAAAAGGGAAGAAAATCAAAAGGTATCGGTAGTTTCAAAGAAGCAACCACAGACATGGAAGACAATGAGAAACGAGAATCAATATAAAAGTCTCAAACACCCTATTACTGAAACGCACAAATAAACACATATGTTGTGGCTTTTTTGTGCTTATCGGTGCTTAGAAGATGATCGACCACGGTGTTATAGCCTTAATTGAGCGAATATTAAAATAAAATTAATGAATGGAACAAATGGACATCTGAACGGAGCTATTTAATAGAACGACAAAAGCCTTTCTTGTTTGAATGCGAAATTGGATTTTAAGTAGGATGCGCTAGGATAACGGTCCAACAGATATGTTAATGCAGGCTTTAGTGGAGGAAATGACGAAGCCGAGCCAAGCCAGATACAAATTTTGGGAAAATCTTGGGCCCTTTGAAATAGGTGTCATAAAATTATATTTTCCAGAATATTTATTAGTAAAAGCGGATTTGAGAGAATTATTCTGAGTGTGATATTTATGGCGGTTATAGAAGGTTAATCCGGATTGGCTAAGCGAAACGATGAGTGTGTGTTCCCAGACGAAATTTAAGGCTTTAAGTAATACCTTGCGATGTTCGGCAGTCCTTGTTCTCTTGCCAAAACGGAAGTATCAGGGAGTCCGAAGAAATTAACAAGTAATTTATCTCCTTAAATAAATTGCCCAAAAGGACGGGAGTCTGGAATAAATTGACAAGGACACGAGGGATTCGGATGCATAGAGAGGGAGCATAATATACTTTCTCTTAGCAATATAATTACAAAATTTATGCGAAATGCAATTAGCCGTTATGTTGTACAAATAAAACAAATTTCGTCATAAAATCGAGTGAATGATCCAATTCTAATTGCCGGCAATTAGAATAACCTGGTTGCTTCCGGTCCTTTCCAAATCACTATTGGTAACAAGTCAGCGCTGCCGTATTTCTTCTTCTTCTTCTTCTTCTTCTCTCTCTCTCTCTCTCTCTCTCTCTCTCTCTCTCTCTCTCTCTCTCTCTCTCTCTCTCTCTCTCTCTTCGGGTCAATCGTAACTTGGCTGCAGTCTGCACTCCTTCCCACTGTATGTCACAGATATGGCGCTATTTTCCCTTCAAATAAATATAAATAACTTTAATATTTGTCAGATGTTTCTTCTTCTGGAATCGAACAATATTCCCACTCTTTTTACGTCAGATATGTCTACAATACATGTTTTTTACTAAGTACAAACCACTAAATCCAACACATTCAAAGAAATACTGTGTGACATTCTTACAATACATGAATCGCATAATACTGAAGACAGAAAATGAAAGAGTAACTTTTGAACTCAAGGAAAATTGAAGTGTGAATTTAAAATGAAAAAAAAAAATCAATAAAAAATTACAAACTTGCATCAATGAGCATATTGTATGTGACTGAAACAATACCTTTGCTGCTTTCTCGAGGCTCACTCTTTCTATGCAGCCGGATATCTCTCTCCGTGTCTCTCAACTTCTTCCATACCTCGTCCCTAGGAAACGTTTAACGAGAAAATTATATTTTACTGATTTTATAGTCAAGATCTTCTCTTTCCACGGAAATACTTGGACTGCCGAAAGTCGCAATGGAAATTGCTTACAACATTAGATTTCGTCTGGGAAACACTCCTTTCGTTTAGCTTAGTAAATCTGGATTAACTTTCTCTATCCACCAAATTTGTAACGCTCACATCGAAGTCACAATTATATCATTTTATGTCACATATTTCATATGGACCAAGAATTCCCAAAATTTGTATCTGACTTGTCTCTACTTTGTCATTTCCTCCACTTGAATCTACGTTAATATATTTGTCGGACCGTTATCATAGTGTGTCCCAATTAAAATCTATTCATGCCTCCAAACAAGGGAGGCTAACCATCTCAAGCTACCAATTTTTTTGCGAGCCTAGACCTTACGTCAATCTTATTGTTTACGTGTGACGCTGACAAGGACAAAATTTGCTGTGGCAAAACATCTACAAAATATTTTGCACCATTACAGATGGACACTGGTGTGTAGTTACGTTCTGTAGAGGTTTAAATTCACCAAACAAATTACAGCTTCTGCATTTCTAAAAATGACAAAACTTCTTTCTCTCCATCACGAAATGAAACGTATTATGCGATAGGTTACTCAAGCATGTGGACTGCGAAGGTCCATTGTAAACTTAAGACGGCCCTGTTTAAAGTCATTTGATATACAGAGGGTATAACTGACAAAATATTTACGTTGCATTTATAGAGTAAAGTTGTTAAAAGTCATTTTAAAAGTGAAGAATAAAAGTAGCAAAAGAGAATTACCAGTCACAACTACAATTTCGGACAATTAATTACTCGTAACACGAATCTTAAATGCAAATATCCACAAGATATACAAATAACTTCACATGTCAATCACTCGAAGTAATCATGAAATCCCGCTCCTCCAAAATATTGTTTGTAATGTTCAAATGCTAAGATTGTTCCCTTTGTTTTTCTCTTATTATACATGTGCAGTCAAAATGGTACTAGTTATGAAACAATTGTCATCCCCTACACAAATGGCTGATTATCGTATTTAAGAATATATGGTCAGTTGCATTATGATTTTTGTGTATAATTTATATGGTCAGTTGCATTATGATTATTGTGAATAGGTTATATGGTCAATTTCAGTATGCATAAATATATTGCCAACTGTTTCGGTCAGTTGCATTATGATTATTGCGTATAGGTTATGTAGTCAATTTCAGTATGCATGAATATATTGCCAACTGATATTATATTTCGGATGACATTGGCATATCATCTGAAATGCTAACTCGTATCCTGTCAAATGCTAACTCGTACCGTGTCAAATGCTAACTCGGACCATCTTAATGCTAGCTCTTATTTGAACAGGGATGGCCTCTTTCGTTTTTGAACAACCACAGAAACAGTCGGCAGCCTTATTAGAGATATCTTGCCGTTAAACGGTCATTTAGACTGTAATTATGTGTCGCCAAATGAAGACGACGAAGCATAGAAGCAACCGATGATCAAGTGCGAGGCGGGAAAAAAACCTAATTGACCAAGTCAGCTGGAATGTGGAGGGTTTTTTTATTTCTTTGATAAGGATGGAATACATTCACTATGTTTGCTATAAGCTTAATTAGTACAGAACAAGAAGCAAGAGTCATTTACGAGTGAAAAAGTATTATCGACATAAAATGTAGCTTTTCAATAGCAGCATTGGCGAGGATTTGATGAGGCACGTGAGACCTAAATAACGAATTAACAGCGACGAGTCCTTCAAAATTATATCAGACCACAGACGTCAAGGCTATAATGTGTTATTGTATCTGGATCATGTTTCGTAAATTGTTTTCTTCACTTGAGTAACATGAAAGACCAAACGGAAAACATTTTAACGGTCGCTCAGGTCTATCCTAATTTATCTTTACACCAAGGTGCGAATGGCTAAGACTGATTAGGTCTGAAGGGTTACTTTCATTCTATACCATTGCTCCTCCCATGTTGGACAAATAAGACAGTTTACAAATAGGACTGGAAAAAGTATTCATATGACTAGAATGGAATTAGATACTTTGATGCATTGTGTGAGAGACTGATTCATACATAACGATTTTTTATTTCAACAAGTGAGCGCCAGTGCAACGAGTAAGCCTCTGCAAAACAAAGCATAAAGTAATAAATATGAAATTACTTATAAAATGCTTGATAAATAATTGTGTTTGTAGTTATTACCTCTGACAAGTGTTTTTATGGCAACCGTACTCTGGTATTAGCTGATTTATCATGAAATAAAATTTATAATGAAAAGGATAGAAGTAACAGACTAGTGACGGTTATTCAAAAATTCCCTCAATGATGCAGTTAGCCATTTTGAATGATTTATATTTCCTTGTGCTATACAATTTTGTGTTTATTTTCACTGGCAATCATAGACATTTATTTTGACTAATTATAGCATTATCTCTGTAAATCATAATCGGATGGGTCAAAAAATGAGCATAGCATAATTTGATTAATCTCTAAACCATTGTCATTAATACATTCCAGTTTCTGCGGAATTCAGACATTCACAGCGAAATCAATTAACATCAAGTAGCAGCTTCAATTATTCAGATTCTGAAGTTTCGTTTAAATCATTTTAACGGTCGTACTCTTGCACTACTAATTCTCCTAAAATAGTAATCACTGTTGTGTTTACCTGTAATGTTCGTTACAGTATCGTGCTTTACATTCCATTGTTTATGTCGTTTCTGCAGGGCTCTCTATTTTCTTCTCTCCGCTCTTTAAATCGTGTCATTGAGGTGCTGGTTTTGACATACTCAGTACTCATTTTTGAGATATTTTGCAGTACTCGTTTTTGACAGTTTACAGTACTCGTTTTTGATAAAGTTTTCAGTTACTTGTTTCTGACATAGTTTGCATAGTCTGAAGTGCTAATTTTGGATATAATGTTCAGTACTCGTTTTGACATAGTCTGAAGTGCTAGTTTTGGATATAGTGTTCAGTACTTGTTTTTGACATAGTTTAAAATAACTTCTAGTTTTGTAAAAGTCACATATGTCTTTATTTTCCTAAATATTTTGAAAAGGACTTAAAATCCATCTCTTTTATTTCTGAAAATAAATTCAAGTTTTATGTTTGCCTTTTCAAATAAATTTTGAATTCATTTTATAGGTATCCTTTCGTAAAATTCAAATTTTCCCCCATCCTTGCTATATTTTGGAAAGATTGTGAATAAAAAAAGCAAAATCAAAACTAAATTGACAAAATCATAAAATGTTTACTTCACAAAATCAAAATGAGTTATGTACTTGTACATGACAGGAGACGTGGGAAACGTTCCAAAAACTACAAACACAACAATTTCGAACGTACGATGAATGAAAACGAAGATGCTAACACATCCTAAGATGCGGACCGAATGAGTCAACAGTTCGAACACAATCATTTGATAGGAGGTGGTATAGCTGTTTTGCGTATCGGGTTTGTTTGGTCAGAAAGCAAAGCTGTTTTTTAACAGTTTCCTACATCCAGTAGTAAAAGATGTTCTCGCAAAAGAATGTCACAAAGCACGGAAACAAACATAGTATTACTCTTTATAGTATACTGAGTGAACCACTTCACTTTTGGAACGAAGAGCTCGGTTGGTACAGCGCCAGACTCATACTCCAGGTGTAGTGGATTCGATACTCGCACAGGCCAACCCGACCGGCTGCCTCGACTTGTCCTTGGGAAGGGCACTTATCTCCCGTTTTATCGGCATGATATAACAAATACTGTTTCCAAATGCAGCTAAAGCCAACAGAAAACAAACCTTATGGAATGATTTGATCTTTGTTGGTTTCTCATTTAACCCAGATTACCAACTAATGTTCTGTCTAAGCATACAACTTTATGACATAAAATTTGTAAATGATACATAGGAATGTCATGCAGTAAAGCACGTGTAAAACAACTTTCGACCTTTAACCAAAAGACACACACACACACACACACACACACACACACACACACACACACATATATATACACACAGATGAATAGGCTATATACTGGCAGGGAGAGGATTAGGCACTCGGCTCTCCCTTTCCCGGTGTTGCTAGTCAGCGGCAGAAGCTGAAAGCGAGTCATAAGCACAACAACACTACACTTCCACACCAAACTCATCTCAACAAGCATTATGACAGGTGGATGGATGGATGACGGATGGGACTTGGATGAATGGACAGACACACATACACACAGATAGATAGATAAACAGACAGACAGACGGATGGATGGACGGATGGACGAACGGACGGATAGATAGATAGATAGATAGATAGATAGATAGATAGATAGATAGATAGATAGATAGATAGATAGATAGGAATACAGATATATAACCCATTGCAAGCTGGATGCAGTATAATTAAACGGGTTTCACAGTTTTAATATGTAAATCATTCAAACTCTTTTACAGCATGGTGATTAATTTTTTTGGAAACTTGCAAAAGTAATATGTCATGTTATTCACAAATATAAGGTATTAATGAATTGAATTTTACTAAACAAAACACTGTTTCCTTTCCGTTTTTCTGGTAAAGAAGTATTTAATTAGAAAGTAACAAGTGTGTCTGAGGCTTTAGTGGTCAGTATAATTTTGGATGGCAATGATAACTACAGTCAAATTCAAAAGTATATGAACTCACATCATACCAAATTCAGTAAAATATTATTTGAACTTGTCATGAACCCGGTTCTTAAAAGAAACCCAAAACAAAGCACAAATCTTTATTGTTAGGTTTTCAGAATTTATATTCCATGAATGGACGTTACTTCTCTGTCTTCAATATTCATTCATGTGGAATGATATTAATTAGACAATATTGCACGCAGCACTGAGGGGCATGCCTTTAGACCGATTAGAGAAAATGATAAAGTTATCCGACTAATTGAGGTCGACAAACCGCAAACACAATTATGTCCGTTGCAAATCAAAACTGATTCGTTACGTATTTCGTTGCTGAAAATGTCAAGACAGATATGCTTATTCCATTGTCATCAGGTTTATATTTGTACAAAAGTAAAATTAATCACTAATGTTACGTTCTAACTTCAGATTGTCCCTGAATATTGTATATTGTTTCTGTAAAGTTAGCTGGTTAATGCGATAAACCGGACGCATGCTGTCCTACTCCATCCTTATAGATGAATAGTTGAAGGAAGTAAAGTTTCAACATTTGTGGAAAGGATATATTATATGATTATGTGATAAAGATCTCTTCTTTACATGACACCCAGTTTAATTTGAATCAGGAAAAACCTCAAGCAGAGTTTGTTTGTTTCAAAATTTACAGAAATAAAATGCTAGTTTTACGGGGAAGCATATTGATCTTTACAACAAATACTCCAACAAAATATGTAATAAATACGTAATGAGCCGATTACGTAATGTGCCGATTACGTAAATTGGCCGATTTGGGCAGTCAGAAATCGTTATGTTCCCAGAATTTAGTGGGCCGACTCTAATGTGGGCTGAGTGGTCCCGTAATCTTCCAAACTAGTGTTAATCCAAAGTCTATGAACACTTAGTAATTCCAGTGAATAATTTAAATAAATAATCCCTCTCGAATCATATCTGAAAACAACTGCAAAGTCTTATCATGGGTTCCCACAGACCAATATAAAACAGAACGAATTATTTGCTTAAGAAATCCTTATCTCTGCATATTTTCACATGATATATAATATAACAGAATGTGAAGATTTCCAACGGAAAACCAAAGTCTAACTGTAAATAAGACTAACCTTGAAGATATATTACGTAAATAAGTTGTTACAACTTACAATCATGGACAAAGGTTAGCTATGTAAATATGTTGTTTACAACTTACAACTATGGACAAAAGTAAAGCACACAATATAAATTAAATATACATAGAAAATGTCATCTACATGAGATAAGTTAACATCATTTTAATCACTTGTAATGGATATTGGGACAGCGGCCGCTTGTATTTTACATCATTCTTGGTTTAACTTCATTTTGTCCACGAACTGTTATGATTCTATATTGTGTTGACTTGTAAAATCAAGTTAGCTCATGTGGATAAGCATACAAACTATGTAACTGTTTCACGTATAGTTTAGGTCAAACTGATATTCTAGTATTTCACTCTGGTGTAGATGTAACTGATTATCATATTCCTGTCAGAAAAAAAAAAGATTATGTTTTACTTTTATCCATATCACAGAAAACACTGCACCAAACGCTAGAATAATGTGTTTCTCAACACAGACACACAACTGATAAGGTCTAATTAAAAGAGAAAATATGTATCAATGTATTTAAACTCATGACCAAGATAAATTCTCTTGGTAATCGGCTTCTAATGTAACTTTTAGTGCAGATAAGACGTAAATAAATGTCTCAACTTTCAACTATATATTCAACATTGACAGTTGTATATGTCATCAATTATAAACATCTAGATTTTATCAAATTAATGTCATAAATACCGTAAGTGACAGCCAAAATATCAGTATTCTCATAGCATTTTGCTGTCAGCATCCCAAACATGCTGCTATCAGTATCCCATAGCATTTTGGTATCAGTATCCCATAGCATTTTGGTATAGGAACCCCACAGCATTTTCCTATCAGTATCCCATAGCATTTTGGTATCAGAATCCCATAGCATTTTGTACATAAATATATTTCTAACTGCTATCAAAGTCTGTCCAAATCAGTATTTGTAACTAATTTTGGTTTCGGAGGAAAGTGTTTATTTTGTAATTCTACGGAGAATTGAGTTTAGTTATGCTTACCGTTTGCCTAAAAAGGTTCCCATACGTTACAAATGAGATAAATATATTGACAGAAAATTCAAAGTCCAAATTGACCACCAACAATATCGTCCCACTTAATATATTATATTAAAATGCATTACTGGTGATTAGATTGCACGTGTGAATATAGCAACGAAAGCTCAAGGCTAAGTTCTGTCGACTGAAATATTACATGTATATTGCATTTGCTGATGACTTGTAACGAATTGGTTCCTATAACCAATGAGTTTCAATTAGAGACAAAATAGATTTGTGCGAGAAAGATTACGAAGCATAAAGAGTTATCTTCTAAATGCATAATGCACTAATTTCAAACAGTTCAAATTAAACTTTATATTATTGTTATTAGAAAGGATGCAGGTGCATGGCGGACACATAACGAGTTACTTACTAATATCCAAGTCAGTTAAAATATGCTTGACACTGATTTATAAAGACAACAAAAAAATGTATCGAAACAGATGATTATAAAGGTGAAATTATTGGTAGCATGAATTCATTTTTTTTTATTATAAAAACTAAGTAGGTTCTCTGCTCGGTTAGGGTCTTATTTTTTTCGTCAAATGTCACAATATGCAAAATAGGGACCTAAGCAGAGATGTAAGTTGACGTTCTATCGAGATGGACATTTCTGTTAGCTAGCAATAGTTGTCCTGAACATTGACACTTTCTAGAAACAGAAATGATATCACAGAAAGAATCGTGTTAAACATAATAGAGACATGTACAAGATTTCATCATTTATGATACATCACACAATTCCATATTATGACCACTAATATAACAATTGTATAGCATTTGTTTCAGCCTTTGCGTCTCAAAATCAATATGTGATGCTTTGTCAACGACCTAATACTACTTGCAAAGTGTCGATATTGTATTACTTGTTGCTACGTAGCCCACACTTTGTTGGGGGTGGGTTGTAGTGGAAATTTGGTTATCGTTATCTAGAGGGTGATCGCCTTCGGTATTATTGCCCGGATCGAGTAAGTATCAATATAAAGTGTGAAACTTAAAGGTGGAATAGATAGAGATCTGAGCAGATATATAAAACAGAATGACACGAGCCCCCGTATATGAAAATAACAATTTAATTACATAAACAACCGTGACAATACATTACATTAGGAAGATACAATTCTTTTTGAAATAAATCATTCACCGAATTTTAAAACACAAATATACTTATATAAATAGCCGATCTGTTTTAAATGATAGAATTAGTTCATCACAGAATCGAGTGAACAATCGAAGTCATTGCCTTGTACAACTTCATAACCTGATTATTTCCGGTTCATTCCAAATTCACTGTGGCTGTTTTTCTTGGCCCTTTCCACTTTTCTTTTCACTTCTCCACTCTCTATAGTCTCGCCTCTTTTGGCCCTCGTAGGTGGATATGTAAGTACGTGATACGTAGATACTTCGATAGGTAGGTACGTGGATACGTCCCGTGGAGCTATTTCACCTTGTGCTTCAAGCTTCGCTCGCTTCTACCGCCAAAATCGTGTCCGTTGACTTTCCAAACGTCCGATCCCTTGGATAATTATTTTACGAGTGAATTTCTTCTAAATTCGACCTCGGAGTCTCATAGATTTGTTTTCTCTTGCAGAAAAGCGTAGACTGACTAAACTTTTTGTGATGGGACATATTAAATCCAAGAGTTTTAGTGTGGGAATCACGCCCCTTATCTAGCGTAACCAATCCGGATTAAATATATCTCCCGCCTTTAATAACTAGGCGCAAAATTTGTAGTCTGCGTGACCTCTAAATTCCCAAATAACTTATACTGGAAAATCTCAAATCTGACAATTCCGATACAAGATCGAAAGTTAACCCTACCCTTCCAGTCTGTCTGACGGTTAAATAAACGTATGCCTAATTATGAATCACTCCTCTCATTACACAGTCATTACAAATCCGTGCATTATGGTGGTTTAAACACGCGCCGGTCCCCATAAATCTAATTAATCGTTCACCTGCCCAAATTAATGTGCTCTTCATAGATAGACAGACATTTGCACCCTTACACTTGTTTTATGGAGATATAAACATTTGGGCCGTGCAAAATGTTTCAGTGCATAATACATACTCGGAACTGAATGTTCTATTATTTACAAGATAACTAAATATATTTAAATGACTTGTTTCATCATCTATAGATGAAATGAAATAAACAGTCGGTGACCATCCATTTGCGTGAGTCATGATACTTAAAGAATTTAGCAGTATCAATTATGTTAGTATTAAAAGAACACTAATGTTCAAGCCATATTTTATGTGTACACCTTCTATATCACTAAAAGAAATAATGATAATAATAATAATAATAATAATAAGAAGAAGAAGAAGAAGGAGAAAAGAAGAATATTAACAACAATAACAACAACAAAAATAGCAATTACATTCTGCAGTACTGATGCATATTATTGTACATTTCTAAAATATTTTATCCCCATCCCACACGCTCTTCACAGTTCACACAGGTATAGACCAAGGCTGTAGTCATTTGTCACCAAACGAAGACGACACTGAGTGGAAGTCAATCAGCCATATGGACAGAATCTAATTAGACCAGGTCAAGTGGAATATCAAGGATTTTCTTCACCCTTTGAATGCACAGAATTAATATAAAAGCAATACTTCGTGGAAGACGAATTAGCCGAGCATGAGAGACTGTATTGATCTCATAACAGCACTTCATTTTGAGTCTGATTAGTCTTTCAACATCATCAGCTCGGCAATATTTTTCGAAACATCACACTGTGGCTGAATGTGTAGAACTGTTAAACTGAGATTAAATATATAATGGTAAAATTGTATTTAGTATTTCAAATAATAAAACAAATTATATCATCAAATCCCATCCTCATGTATAAGTTTCAGTAATAATTATACGCCGTTATATTTAATTGTTTACACAGATTTGTCACCATGAATTTTGTGTCGTACTCAGTATGCATGCAATGTCCAAAAGTAAGTAATGCATCGAATCGAACTCTGAATTGGGGTGACTTTATAGATGACGTTATAATTAAGAGACCTATGCGATTCGTTCTTTCTCGTCGGGTTTGAATAAAGCCATTCTTGTGAGATTTAACTCCATTTTTGATCCAAGAAACACATCACATCGTAGTAGTCCTGATGTCCATAACAAATATATAATAAAAGACATTACAATCAAAATTGAAGTCTTTAAATCGGCATTACAGTCACCTTACGTTGATATATGCTGGTAGCTTTTTAGTACTGGAGATGACTTAGTTGAAAGGAGAGCTTTTAGCAATATCATACCTCCCCGTCCCACCGATACAATACGATCAAGATTGAAAACACAAAACAGATCTGAAATAGTTCAGCGGATTCATTTGCTGATACTGATGGTTTCAAGTCAAGAAAGGCATATGTTTTAGTAATAATGTTTTTCTAGAGGATGAATAGCAATGTCTGTCTTTGGGATGTAAATTAAACCAAAAATACCGAAAGGCAGGACAGAGAGAGGGGAGGGGGTATAAAAATACCTAGGGTATGCTCTTAAAAAAATCTCAGAAAGTCAAACATATATCTTCATGTGTTTCTGGTAGGTTTCATTTATTTCACAGCAGAATTTATTTGCTGTTATTCTTAACCACTTGCTATCTGGACTGAAGCAGTCCAGTGCGCATGATCTGTATAATAATATTAACGTTTCCCAATTTATCCTTTTCTTTATAATTATGAAGAGATTGTGTATTTTCCACTCAACGAACCCTCTATCGGAGCACACGTGAATTTTGTCCACAAACAATGTACTTTATTTGCAGAAATAATCTTTACGTCCGTGGTGAGTATATTTTTAGATGCGAATGTGTTTTGTTCTGTTAATTATGACGACAATGTCTATGTACTTTGAACAACTATTGAAAGTACTGTTTGTATTACGTATCATGTATCCAAAACAATTTAGTAAGTCTTTATAAACTATCAACATTTCAATATGAACCGACTTTTGGGATATTGCAAAGGTAAAATTTGAAGAAAAAAATTAACAGAAATGAAATCTACTTTTATAGCTTTGTTCTATTTGTCTAAGACATAGATTTGTGTTACATATACATTTACAGTTTCTGTTACAACCCGCTATATGTTTAATAATCGTGAAAGCCATATACAAGAACTTCTGTAACAAAAAAAATTTAACACTATTTGACGATTTAATAAAAGGATCACACCTATCACAACGACCTAGCATTTAAAATCGGGATCTATAGATTAGTTACATGTATAATTGTATCTGATGACATTCACGTTTATCTCTGTCATAGCGTTATTCATAAATAATATCACATTATGACGTACCACTAACATATGACGTAGGAACGGTAACAACGCATTATATTGTAATTACACCTGTGTTCTGAGGGCCTGAAAATCACACACGTGATGCATAACTTACTGACTGAAAGTTGAATGCAATATTGCATATCTAATTTCTTATTAATGTTATCTTATGAACATGTCATTTTAAATCCTTTCCTACTGTTCGTTGAATCATTTTAACTGAAGCAAAATGAAAGTAAATTTTTATGTTTTTCGTGTATATAAAGTAATCAAAACAAGAATGCTGTAATCAAAATATTGAATGTCTTTCTATCTTTCTATGTCATTACAAGAATTTTGAAGTATTATTGCATAAGAAACATTTTTGTTGGAGGGCTTCATTGATCAACATAATTTTTGATGAATTGGTTAGTATCATCAGTTTTCAGTTGTTCCCACCTCAAATGATATCGAAACTACGCATTAAGTAAAGATTATACAACTTTTCATGAATTCGGTCCGTAAAAACAAATTTATTAAATTTCTTAAGTTTGTTGCATGCGATATTCCTTTAGGGCCTTATATTTCTGTCTTCAATGTGCATGTGGGTGGAATAAAATGAAATTGACAACATTACATGGAACACCGCAGGGCAGGAGTTTCGACCGATTAGTCAAATTGATAAAGTTATCCGATTAACTGAGGTCGACAAACCGGAAACACAATGATATCCCACGGTTATTAAGTCTGATAATGCTTAATTGAAGATGTGGAAATGATTGTATTAATTTAAAAGCGGTCATGTTTATATTTGTATTAATGGCCAGTCAAAAAGTATTCATTGGTGATAACATTACCATAGACAAGATTCGTGTTTTCTTCAGGTATACTTTGCAATAAAATTAACCGATAATATGCAGTTAATAAGGTAATCCGGGTACATATTTTCCTATAATTATCTAGACATGAAGTTAGAAAGAAAAGATCAAGAATAACTTCGTCGTCAAATCTTTGAAAATATACGTCAATGTAATAGAAAAGCACAACAATATTTGTAATATATTGCGACACTCAACAATATTTGACAGCAACACCATAATTAAATGCCTTAGACCAGGAATTTATTTATCATTATACGTGGACTACTGTTTAGTCTGTTTCTGATCAAAACCTATGCATCCAATTGACTCTCAACTATAGATATGCGTAAAGAATGTTGGTAATTACTTAGAAGAGCCATGGTTAGAATTATTCAAATCTATTACAATTAATATGCACTTCTGCCGATTACATAAAATTCATGGTGATTTAATACTCTGTCTAGATCATTCTATTTTTCCTTCTGTGGATGAAACCAAGATGTTAGGACTAATTCTTGACCACATTTTAAGTTTAATTCTTGACCAATGTGTTAGGGCTGATTCTTCATCAAACTCGTAAGACTAACTTTTGACCACACCTTTAAGACTAATTCTTGACCAGTGTGTTAGGATTCATTCCTGACCAAAGTTTTAGGACTAATTCTTGACTAAAGTACTAGAACTAATTCTTGATCATAGGTTAGGACTAATTCTTGACCAAAGTGTTAGGACCATTTCTTAACCAAAGTTTATACTAATTCTTGACCAAATTGTAAGGACCAATTATAGACCACACATTTAGGACTAATTCTTGACCTAAATGTTAGGAGAATTTCTTGACCAAGGTGTTAGGACTAATTCTTGACCAGATAGTAAGGACTAATGTTTGACTAAAGTTTTAGTACTGTTATGTATATGTAATTTAATTACTTGCTTGTTAGTTTTAAATTTTTTCATTTTATTTTATTCCATTATATGTTATTGTAATGATAATTTTGTCTACTGGATTTGATTTTTTTTAGAAATTCAATTCAGTTCTATTTGACCTGATAAACAGCCAGTAGTAGAAACATTGTGTTTATTTGCTAACCTTGATTCAGAACCAGTGTCAGTTTTGAGTAAACAACTTTTTATAATTATTTTTTTTCCAGAGTAAGAACCATTGATTTTAGCTAAGGCCATACTTGAGTACGTGATGTTATGCATGTAGTGTTTCTACGTTGTTTAAAAATGTGACCACTTGACCCTCATACGGGAATCTGTTTTGCGTTTTAGATAGTCTTATAACTCACTGTTATAAGAAGAAATAGCCAGTTGGCCTTTAAACCTTTGACTCTCAAAGGTGTTTTGTTGTGACCAGTTTGAGTTGAACTTTTATTTTTTGGAATTAGTCATTTATTTACCTTGGAATACAAGTGCTCCTAAATTGATTCTTGGACAAAGACATTTATTGAAAATTATTCGGAATTCCAAACTGGAATATTATTATTTGTGATTCAACAAACAACCGTTGACACATCAGGACAAAGCTGACTATCGAAGACGTCATCGCCTTCCATCTTGAATTTCATCGGGATTCGAACTGTGATTCACTTAGGAATTTTTATTTATAGGACTTATATTTTTTAATTCTTGGATTAATTTTGGATTTGATATGTAAACCGCAAGTCCTTTTTCTCATTTTTACCTTGTTTTTCTAGGGAAATAAATTATTTTGTTAAATTTTACAAAGCTTGTTGTCTTCACTCTTTTCTTGTTATTTTGAACGAGCCTAGACACGTAACAGGACTAATTCTTGATCATAGTTTAGAACTAAATCTTGACCAAATTTTTTGGACTAAATCTTGACCAAAATGTTGGGACTAAATTTTGACCAAGGTGTTAAGAAAAATTATTGATCAATCTTTTTAGAACTAATTCTTCATCAAAAGCTAAACATACTCTATTACACACATCACAAACCAATGTCAACACATATCGGCTTTTATATCGGGTTTTGACAACAAGGAGCTCGGAATATACTGTTTGTTATATAATTATATCTACAGAAGTTGAAAATTGGCGAGTTAAGTACTAAATACAAATAAAACTATACGTGATGCATATTATATGAATCAACAGAAGACACTGCCTCAGTTGACAGAAACTCAAATCAAGTCATTGTAAATAATTCCTTGCACAATATATATACTTCAAG
>JAECUM010039070.1:0-28320 GCA_016617855.1 Megalonaias nervosa | reverse complement strand
ATCATTTGTTGGCTTCTCCTATTGATTATACATTTATATTTTGTACTTGACCTTGTTCAAAATCAAGTACAGTGCCTTCCTGACCATGGACAATTATTTTGTAAACAACAGAATA
Source organism: Megalonaias nervosa (assembly GCA_016617855.1). Taxonomy (NCBI): domain Eukaryota; kingdom Metazoa; phylum Mollusca; class Bivalvia; order Unionida; family Unionidae; genus Megalonaias; species Megalonaias nervosa. Next base: position 28,205 of record JAECUM010039070.1, on the reverse strand, counting down.
CGTAGCTAAACTTTTCTTTCTGATTGTGGATAAAATATTCAGATCATTATTAATGTAAATATGTTTACCTGAATTTTGAATTAAAATATAGACATTCTTGATTCTGACCGTAGAATCTTCTAGAGAATGGAAAATTTCACTAAATAACAGAGTAGTTCCAGAAAATGGCAATTGCGACCTTGGTCCAGTAGAGGGGTATCTAATTTGTTTATGTAAAAGTTACCTATTCTTGCCTTAACATCCGAAGCAGTAACATTCTTATTGTTGTGTTTAGTTTTTGGATGGATTTATTTATTCAAATTATTATTAATTCTAAGTACAATGTGTTCAATAATATTCTTGGACTGGAACATTAATTTGTAATTATGGTGAGTTCAGATAAGAAAATCTTATACTATATTATTGTGATATATCAAAAACTTCATATCACATCGCCACACTGCAGACCAATGGCACATTAGCACGTTAGAGACTACATACAAATTTACGGACATCCTTTTACTTGGACTACATTATGTACTGTACATTTTTTTCTAATTTACAGAGGTAGGATGTATCCTGACAATTCTGAGATCTTTTTGGTTAAGTTAAAGGAGCCATAATGCTTGCATGCTCTGACACTATGATGTAAATGAAGGAACACAACCATACGTACACACGAAAGTTCTCATAATTTGCAGCTAATTGATATTTAAATGCAAGGTTGACTGAACTTGAAATATTGAAACATATTTCTCATTTGTGAAGTGATGGGCATAAAGTTTAGGACAACCTGCTGTAGTCATTCAATATCGTTCATCAGTTTTCTCAAGTAGGATTGTCAACTTTTTGTTTAAAATGACTTTTCATAATGCATTATGGGACATGCTCGAAAAAACAGTAACACATCAGTTAGTGCACGTATAGAAAACTAAACGAACGAATCCATAAATGATAAGATGAATACGTAGAATCGTATATAGAAGGTAAGAAGTATATACGGACTACGAATTGTTTCATGATATCAATGATGTATGATGAGTGTTGCATCAGTTACACATACAACATCGTATGATACAATGCAAATGTTTCCAGTAGATTTAATGTATAAAATGCATATAAGATACTATATTATGCGGTGTTACCTATTTATAATTTAATTACTTGTGTATTTGTTTTAAATTTCTTTTTAATTTTATTTTATTTCATTACATGTTATTGTAATGATAACTTTATTCGCTGGATTTGACATTTTTCCAGAAAATTCAGTTCAGTTCTGTTAAACCTGATAAATACGCAGTTCATAGAAACATTGTATCTTTTGGTGACCTAGATTTCAGGGCCAGTTTCAGCTCTGTTTTTAAATGTTTTTTAAATTATTGAATCTTATAGTAAGATTCGTTCAGTACAATCGAATTCGTCCATGGCGGACGTGACAGCTGGTATATAATGTTACTACGTCTCTTGAACGGGAGTGATCACGTGACCCTATCAGGTGGTTCTTTTGCGTTTCAGATGGAGTTAAAGTGACGTATCATAGTGTTTTTCTAGTCAGTAATTCATACCTTCGGGCTCAAAGGTAGTATTTTGCTGTTGCCAGATTGAATTGATTTTTTTTATTTAAAATAATTTATTCACCCTGGAAAATACTTGCGCTCATCAAAATTCTTGGACAAAGACATTTACTGAAACTTATTCGGAATTCTAAAGTCGGAATATTATTCTTGGTGATTCAACAAAGAACTGTTGACACGACAACACAAAACAAGTTATCGAAGACGTCATCGCCTTCCATCTTGGAACTTCATTGGGATTCGAACTTTGATTCATTTAGAACTTTTTAGTGATAGGACTTATATTTTTAGCTATTGGATTAATTTTTGGATTTGATTCATCAACCTTAAGTCCTTTTTCAAATTTTTACCTTGTTTTTCTAGGGAAATAAATTATTTGTTAAATTTACAAAGCTTGTTGGCTTCACTCTTTTCTTTGTCACTTTTGTACGAGGTTAGACAAGTAACAAAGAAAATTGGGGCGCTCGTCCTTGGGATATATGAATTTTGGCTAAAATATTTCAGAAAATTGTTTTTTGAAATTTAAATTCCCCTAGTTTTCAGAATATTTTAAATCCCAAGTATCATTTCTTTGTTACTTTTGTACGAGCCCAGACACGTAGCAGCGGAGATATTTGGCTATGTCATAAGAACTTATATTTGATACTTAGTTTCGGGTTAGAGGTGCATAACTAAATAATCAATTTTTTAAGTGATTACTTTTGAAAGATTAAATGAGCAGTCTTGTACTTTTGTTTATAGTACAGAATCAGGTGAGAGTATATGAAAACACTGTCTTGTTTTTCAAGTCTACACTAACTTAACACGTGTCTTGACTAAACAAGACGGCCATCAAATCTATGTTGCATACAAACACCGTATGAATAAATTTAGAAATAAATTAAACTGAGGAATACTGTCAACGTTGCCGGAAATAATCAAAAGCTGTGTGTTTGCAGGCATTATAACTTGACAATCATCCAGCACAGACAGTCGTAAACATACGTGCTTATTTGAAAATTATGCAGAGTTTTGACGTTTAGAAGGTAGACGACCCTAAAAATTATACTATATGGAGAATGTCATTTGTAAATTCTCATGTTCTTTCAGAATACTCACAATCCATTCCATTATTAGCATCTCTTCTACACATACAAATGTCATAAGCACGCGCGGCAACACAGAATAAATATTTGTTTGCTCTCTCTCTCTCTCTCTCTCTCTCTCTCTCTCTTCAAGAAATGTTAATAATAAATTGTAGAGATTATTGTCTGACACTCAAAAATGTTTTTGAATTATTGCCATAGTGAAAATTATAAAATATTTTCAAACCGTGAATTTAGTTAAACTTTGGATATGTCGAACTTGAAATTATCCTTTCTTTTTTGTGAATAACATTCAGTATGATGTATTGTGCACTGTAATCAATAATTAAATTAGAATATCATAAAAATGTGCGTTGATGTCGCGGAAGATGCATGGCAATCAAAGATATTAAATTCTGTGTGAGGTTTCGATTGTTTCCAAGCAATTAATCGAAACCCACGGAGTGTCATACATCTGTCACTTTATTCTTTTGTTTTGGATTTGTTACATTCGTTGATGAAACCAGTTATAGTCATTCGAGTATAATATATCGGAGCAATGAAAGCATCGTGTTGCAAAACATATACAACTGCAATTTTTCAGAATGGTGCATTCCCTTCATAGGATTGTGATAACATTATATCACACTAAATGGTATTCAATCCTGAATAAAAATAATTACACACCCTACTTTGAACGACTCCATTACCAGGATTACTTGTGTCATATTTTATGATCACGAACATGTATAATTTTGCATTAGTGTCAAACGCATTTCAACTGTCAGTAAAATGCACTCATATTAATTAAACAATCATGACATTATTGCACGGTGTTACTTTTATATGGCAAGCAAGATACACAAATCAAGGTTTCAATTTTGCCAAAGAGTGCAATGAAGTGAACCTGATAGAGGAAAATATGTATACTATCCAGATTTCCTTTTAATTACATGGATCACTAGTTTGAATGAGAAAATTAAAAGTCTGTACGAATAAGATTAATTAAGTTGATGTGTCATTCTTCTTGTATGCTGATGGTAAAAGGCAAATCTATTTGTGCAAAAGAAAGATTTAATTGCCATATACCTTTAACGTACACACACACACACACACACACACACACACACACACACACATATATAGGTATATATATATATATATATATATATATATATATATATATATATATATATATATATATATATATATATATATATAGTGAAACTCCTTAAAACCGAAACGAAACCTCAGGATACCGGAATATCCTAAAGTCCGATATGTTTATTGCTTTTTAGTTCCGAAATTTTCCGTCTTTAATATCATCATTTTCTCTCCAGTGAACCGAAACCTCTCAGATCTGAACACCGAACAAATTTCGATCTCAAATTTCCACTGTATGCTTTAAAGTACTCCGTAAAATCAAAACCTGGAAATATATTTAGCTGCTAAATTCTGACACACTCTGGAACAGATTGCTGACGATGAACGGGTACTGTAAATGACTGATCTGTGAAACAAGGATCCGGAAATAAATCCAGGGCAAGCGCAGTTGAAACAACACTTGACGCGCGCCAACACAGATAAGGGTTGACTATAGGCTAAACCGAAGTCTTCTCAGCATACACAAGTTGTTGTTGTTGTTGTTGTTGTTGTAGGGTTTAACGCCATTTTTCAGCACAATATAGGCGGCCAGTATAAAGAACTCGAGAAAACCCCGGAAAGAATCATCGACCTACGAGAAGCTACTGGCAAGTTTTCTCACATACCCGCACTGGCCGAATCCGAGACTCGAACCCACGCAGACAGAGGTGAGATGGCAGTGATCCGTAAAGGTGAGCTCTTTAGACCACTCGGTCACTCAGGGCTCCGCATAAAAAAGAACCAGCTTTTAATTTTAATTAATGTTGTAATAGCTAAATTTAAGACTATTTTTATCTGCTGACGTACCGAACTGTGATTGATGCTATTAATCTGAATATGTGATTAATTGATTGAGGAAAATCATTACTTAACATGTAAAGTAAATAGCCATGACGTTTTACATGCAGTGCCACTGATGAGAAATTGAAACCACTTGTAATCGGCAAGGCTCAGAAACCCGACTGTTTGAAGGACATTAAGGTTATTAATTTGCCAATGACATACGTAGCTAACAGGAAATTATAGATGACTGCACAAATATTCGTTAAATGGATACATAATATAATCATACATGTAAGTCTGAAGGAGAGACAAATCATTATCACCTTGACAATCTTACATCACACAGACTTAATCTACGTAGTCCCGTGATTTCAACCTTGTGGTTTCGTGAAAGCAGTCAGGCCGATGATAAAAGCCATGAATATTGTGACAAGAATGCATGTTCTGAGCTACCTGGCAGTGATATGACACATCTTAAAATTGTAGAGCTTATACAAGTGATTAAAAAACATAGCCATCGCTAAGGATGACCATTATTCAGCTCTGGCACAATAAATGGAGTCATTTACACAAGCCACATTAGAAAAGGAACTAAGTAAGAAACAACAGACAACGCTCTTTGAATTCTTCAGGCCTGGCTCTTGAACTATGAACATAATAAATTACACGGAGTATTTAAACGTTGTAAAGTATTATTCATAATACCAATAGACTTATAGTAAAGTTATAAAAGTACCATGTATCATTTCTCAGACGTTTCTTGTGATGAGGACAGTATTTCAATGTGGAAGGATAATATTTGTTTACGTGACTGGATACGATTTTTGGTAGGAGCATATATCATGCAGCTTATTCTTTGTTAAATGAATTGATTTAAAATAAAATATCTTGTGAACTGTTACACACACAGACACTAATGCTTTCGTAACTGCATTATCTCTGTCTGTCTGTCTCTAACGTCACATAAACGCTAAGAAAAACATTTGTTCACATCTTCAAAAGCGTCAGTAACCCGAAAACAATATATATATATATATATATATATATATAGTTAGTATATATGAGTATATATATATATATATATATATATATATATATATATATATATATATATATATATATATATATATATATATATACATACATGCTACCAATTCAATGATGCAATATTGCTTTAGATTTAGAACATAACTTCATGCAAGTATTAACAAACACTCAGCTCATCAAATTAGTATATCCAGACTGGAAATATTATATCCGGGATGGAAAATTTGCTAACCTAGAAATAAAGACGGTTGATATCTGTTGTTAACCATTCCTATATAAAGTGAAAACACACAACATCGTTCAACCTTTATTTAATATTTAATTGTATTTATCCACAGCAAACACAATGTAGACTTTGTAAAGTACTCGCGTTGTTGTGTTTTGTTATATTGTCCTTTGTGTAATTATCTTTGTGGCTTTTTAATCCTTGAGAGAGGAATCGGTAGATTTCGAAAGCTCTTGGGCTGGTTTCGCACTAGTTTTGCACTGTTCTTTGTCAATTATTACGCAGCAAATGGAAGAGAAGGGGCCACAGGATACTACATTGGGGTGCCCGTAAGCTACAGCCATGGGTTCAGACATTGTTTCATTTAGAGTAACAATCTGGAGTCTTTTCGATAGGTATGGTTGAAACTAGTCAGTTAATTTTACTTGCATAGCAGATAATGTCTAGCACAAAATGGAATGATTCACTGTGTCAACCGCCTTATGTAAATCTAGCAAGAGCATGCTAGGGTATAAACCTTACAAGTCTGTATTGTGATGGTATCTGCCATATAAATTATGCATGCATTTGTTGAATATGAATTTCTAAATTCATACTGATATTTATAATTTATTTCGCTTTGAACTAAGTATGTTTCAAATTGGTTGTAGAAATTTAGATATGATGCTCAGAAAGATTCTAGGTCGGTAGTTCCGTAGTTCCGTTCTATTCTTTTTATTAAACTAGGACTTTCTCTTTGCTATCTTCAGTTGAACAGGCAATATGAATCTTTGGGGCGTACGTTGCATCCAGTGCCGGATTAAGGCCTTCCAGGGTCCTAAAGATGGAAAATATTATGGTGCCCCCCTCCCCTTACAAAATATGAAACTAAAAATACCCCTCCAAAAAACCAAACCAAAACCAATATTAAAAGCTAAAAAGGTGGGAAAACACCAATGTTTCCATCATTCCAAATCAAAATACTCATACATGCAGATCGAAATGGTCATTTATAATTCATTTAATATTATCATAAACAATTAACTTGAATTTATTTCTGGTGTCCTAATCCGGCACATGTTGCCCTTACGAATCTGGCACGTATATTATCTAATCCTGTACTTTTTCTGAGGTTCAGATTGTGAATTTCTTATGAATAAAGTCTTTATAGATAGATTGTAGTTGAAAATGAGGGGCTGAAACAGTCTTTCTTCTGTTATAGTTCCTAAAATATCCCGAATCTTTATTATATAGATTACAACTAATGAAATGCTTTATTAGAACCAATAATGCAACATTTGTAAAAGATGAAGACCTATGAGAATGTTTCTGCATCGTAGCATTTATTGTAATCAGTACTCAGAATTATTTTGTTGTCCCCTTTGGTTTTGGAATTATAACCTAAGGTTTTTAATTGCTGCCATAATTTTGGGGGATTATTTTTATGTTCTTTTCTATTTTTGTTTGATAAGTATTCAGATTTAATTCTCTCAATGTCCCTTCGCACCTTGTTCCTTAGTTGACAGTAATTTTTTTTTAATAATCAGTGCCATTTTTCTTTTTATACATATACAGTCAATGGTCTCAATGTCTAATATTTTTTATAAGATTTCAAGAGACATTCGAAGTTCTGTCCTTTGGGCCAACAACATATCTTTAAAAGAAGATTAAATGAAAAAGCAATCCATGCTTTACTAGCATTTAAATTATGTGAAATATTTTCCCAATTAACGTCAGAGACTTTTACATTAAAGTCTTCTTTACTGTAATGTTTTAAAACCTGATTTTCACAGTGTTATGTTTGTTGATAAGATTTTGATAATTGTCTTATAAAATAGATCAGCAAATGGTCACTCAGTCCTAAAGGAATAGTTAATGATTGACAAACGGTTTCATAATTGTTACACAAAATGTGGTCTAACAATATTGAAACTGGTTACACAGGTGCGCTCAACAATCAATTACTCAGACTAATAAAGCCGCAAAATAGTTGAATATTTATTGAACAATGCTAACGTTCCATGAATAAAGCATATATTAAATATAATCCAAACAGGAAATTTCCGAGTCCTATCTAAGTTTTGAAAAATCTCTTGAAATGTTTCAAGAAAATAATGCTGACTTTAACGTTTATACTAACTGCCAATTACAACTGGTTTAGATTTACATAAAATACTCTCTGCCATTTTAACTTCTATTTTTGCTGCGTGTACATCTCATTGAGGAGAAGAAGAAATGTCATTTCTAATATATGTACAATCGCCGCCATTATTTCTATTTTTATCATGACGAATGACACGGTAATCGGCCATGGCAATCACTGCATCATTTATCCAGCCATGTTCCTGGAACATTGATATGGACCCGAATTTACTACAGAGGGGTTTAAATTTTTAGCATATGAATTCAGCAATTCAGAACTTTCATCCGAATATCGAGCTAATGATCGAGTTTTAACACAACCATTCTACAACTGTTGATAAGTTCTCATCCCTGGGCCATGGTCGGGGTAGGCGCTGGTAATGGGCCAGGAATGGAGGGTATGATAATTAAATATAATAATAATAAAATAAAATAATAACAATCTTGGGATTTTTCATATCGAGCCATGGTACTGACTGTAGTTCAAACGTTTTACACGTAGGCCTCTATACGCATATTCTTGACCGTATCTAATGAGGCTGTGTCATGTATTGGCATTTATTAAGTAACATGTTATTGTACTGCAATAAATAACACCAATCTATGCATTACAATCAAATACCTAAACAATCTTTTCATTCTAAATCCTGCACAGCTGAAGAATGTAGTTGAAATGCTGATTTGCCGAAGGTCATTTAACACGACTTATCTGCATTCCAATCATATATTTCTTCTGTGTCCCTATCACTTAATATAATTCGTGAGAAATTATCTATAAAAGTTCCTTTTAAAGCAATTAAAACTATTTCTTACACAAGCAATGAAAGAAAACTGAAATTAATAAACCATATTTGTCATGTTTAGTACTATTTTGACTATGTTATTTAGTATAGGTTTACATAAAAAGTATTACTTTACATACTCTCCAATTAGTCATGTACCATTCATTTGCTATCACTGCATGAGAATAGGAAACCATGCGAAGCAATTTAACTATAGGAATCTACTAAATAAATGGTAGATTTGTGAAACTAGGTCCATAATTTTATATGGTTGCTCGCCGTGACGAACAATATATCATAATTATTCAACTCATGTTTCGAATTTCACACGAGATGGACACAATTGTGAGATTTTGTTCACATGATTAAATGCCTAATGTTTTTGTTAAAAAATTAGAGCTGTGGCCCGAACCATATTTGGACGCTCCCGTCATTATGGTTATTCATAGTATGACATCTTGACGTGATTCACGTGTAATATCAAATAAGATGAAACGGGTTTATGGAGCGTGATATGAATAAGACTGTGTATATATATATATATATATATATATATATATATATATATATATATATATATATATATATATATATATATATATATATATATATATATATATATATATATATATATATATACTCTCTCTACTCTCTACTATATATATATTCTCGTTCTTGTGACCATCTGCGTTGTTAACATTGTAGGTTTTGCACAATTTTTAAGTCACCTGGTTCGTTTACGACTTCTGCACCGAATGGCAATGACATGGGCTATCATTCTGAAAAACTGTTTTTTGAGTATTTCCAGCAATGTTGTCAGCATACATTATCCTTATTTGGCGATATTTATGACTGCAAAATGAAGTTTTCCGACATTTGGTTAACCGCACTGACTTCAAGCAAGGAGCAACTTGTTTAATCAAACATCTGACTCAGAAATGTGTCAGCTCGCTACAGCTTGCAGATTTACGCTCATCACTATCCGTGAATAAACTACAAGGGCTTCTAAAATTATACCAAAAGGACATGGGTGTTCTCTTTCAAAGAAATGTACGAAAAAGGGCTTAATCAAGATTTTAATATATAAAGACAAAGAATGCAAATGTTATTTGATAATTTTTTTAATAGACAAATTGGGATCTTAAAATAAATCCCTATCATGTTCATTTTTTTTAGATAATATTCTTTGTATATTTAAAAAATTACAGTTTTTATGGTTGTTATCTAACATCTCAGTTAAATCAATTCTGTATTTAGAAGCAAACATTTACTTGTCGTGACGGTAATCTATTTCTATGACCTTTCTTAAACTGAAAATCATTTATACACATTACATTTATACTGACATTTAATCCGTTGCTGTTTAATATTTTATGAAGGTTAATTTTTCTTCACATTGTTGTGGTCTATTTTGTTTGACTAAGTTATTATTGTCTATTGAATCTAAATTTGGGAAAAGATAAAGAAGATAAAAAAAAGAATACGAATGTACATTTTCCCTCATCGTTATAGCTCATGTGCCTCTCATATTATATTTAATTTATGACAATATAATTCTGTTTGAACACGTGTCTCCTAGAGAGGAATCAATTAATTTAAGACGAACATTTCTTTGCTGGTAATATTTTATGCTGGTCATTAAGTTTACACAGATGGAGTAGTGCTAATACAATGTTTAATGGTAGCTATGTATCTGGGGCAGTGCTAATACGATGTTTGATAGTAGTTATGAATCTGGGGCAGTGCTAAGACAATGTTTGATAGTAGCTATGTAGCTGGAGCAGTGGTAATATATTGTTTGATAGTAACTATGTAGATGAAGCAGTGCTAATACAATGTTTGATACTAGCCATGTATATAAAGCAGTGCTAATACAATATTTGACAGGCTATGTAAATGGAGCAGTGCTAAAATAATGTTTGATAGTAGCTATGTAGCTGGAGTAGTGTTAAGATAATGTGTGATAGTAGCTGTGTAAATGAAGTAGTTCTAATACAATGTTTGATAGGCTATGTAAATGGAGCAGTGCTAATACAATGTTTGATAGTAACTATGTAGATGGAGCAGTGCTAATATAATGTTTGATAGCAATTATGTAAATGGAGCAGTGCTAATACAATGTTGATAGTAGCTATATAGATGGAGCAGTGCTAGTACAACATTTAATAGTAATAATGTAGATGAAGCAGTGCTAATACAATGTTTGATAGTAAGTATGTAGATGGAGCAGTGCAAATACAATGTTTAATAGTAGCTGTGTAGTTGGAGCAGTGCTAATACAATGTTTGATAGTAGCTATATAGATGGAGCAGTGCTAATACGATGATTAATAGTCTATGTAGATGGAGCGGTGCTAATACAATGTTTAATAGTAGCTATGTAAATGGAGCTGTGCTAATACAATGTTTGATAGTAGATATGTTTTAAGCTTTAAAGAATTATTGCGAAAATGAATGTTTTCTCTGTAGAAAAGAATATAAAATAGTGCAATATGTTTGTTTTTGGAATATTGATAAGCAGATAATAATTGCTTGAGTAAAATCCTTGCTTAGCAACGAAACAAAAAGTTTGACTGTAATCTCTTTTTAAATCAGAAGGCTATTTGCATTTTGAACAATTATAACTAAAAGAAAGTAGTGCTTGCTGGAATAAATTTATCAGAATTCGCTATTAAAAACATTCATGTCCTACGGGCTGTAATAGGTTTGTTCGTCTGCGAGAACGAGTTATTGATAGCATAGTAGTCATATTTCTGCTTCATATTAATCGAGTATACGTCATAGTAACAGCAGAGTGAAAGCACGCGTCACAGAGCGAGAAATACTACAACAGTGAATTATATTCTCTTGGGGTTTTTTTTGAACCAAACATAGACTGTATAGAATTGATTAAATATGAAGCTTTGAAATTTGCACGAAATAATTGTAAATAAAAATGATTTGTATTTGTTTTATCAACGGTATACAAAATACATTTTCTTGCTGTCATTTATTTTAAGTACTAACAGACAAAAATAATCTTGGATTTCTTAAGGATAATTTCTCTCTCAGTATAATATGGACAAACTACATGATGTTTCAAATAATAAAAGGAAATAAAGCAGATGACGTAAAGAGTTATGTACAAAACATCCAATTCATCAATGATGTGTACGTTACAAAAAGACCAATATTTAATTTCCAGGCTATTGTGCTAACAAAATTTAAAAGAGAAATTGCATCTTCCATTCGAAATACTGCCAAATATAAATATTATAAAACATTCTCAACCCTATGACCATGGGCAGTTTCAAAGTATAAAATTTGTAATTAGTGCCGATTAACAAAATATGATCAAATATAGTCTAAGATACCACGCGTCGTTTAGCGATGAAGATAAGATCCACGCACGCACGCACGCACACACGCACACACACACACACTCCTCCTCGTTCTTCTGAAAATGTGAAATGCTTTCTACTGGTGGCGAATTTTCAGTAAATAAGCCTGTCATAGACAAACATTAAATGTAACTTTGCCTAATATGATCATGCATCTTAATAAATGAGGCAAAGGTTGAGCAATTTTGTTGTGGCAATAGAAAATTCTGTTTTCTTGAGTTACAATACATGTATTGTCACTGTGGATGGTAGTCAATCCATAATGATAACAATACACTCTGCAAATAATTCCATTACTAAAATGATATGAGAAACATTTCATGATGAGGATAATTATAGAATTCCAGCAGTGTCAAACAAGAGTCAGCTTAAAAATACCTTGTCTTAATAATAGACTCATACCATTACAATTCTGACCAACTTAGTACGGTATTAAAAGACGATTAATAAGTCTTACGAATTTTATTACTGAATAAGGTTTCTTTAAAGGTACCTCGATATCAGTTCCAGCTCTTCATATAAATGCTGATAAGGCATGAATAGAGCTAGAAATTAGGAGGGTTCAAGAATTCGCGAAGAAAGCCAGATTAAATCGCTATCTTCGCGTTTTGATGTCCATTAAATAAGAAAAATACCAGAAACAAATATATAACAACGTTTGCATTTTCTGTACAATTTACTTGAATAGTGCATTGTAACCCTTCGATAAAAAGTCATGACGCAATTCAAAGACAGTGGAGTCGTTTTCTCTCCGCACAACAGGATATCTGAAAGTTGTAATGTATCGTTTAAATTGGTTAGTTAGGTGTATGACGACACGCATACGTCTCTCTCTTACCTGATATGACACGTGTAATATTTTGACGTCAGCCGTATTCAAACATTGAAATCACACATGCTGTTTAATAAAACGTTTTATACAAAAAGTCTGTATTTAGAGGTATTTTGTACCTAATTTATGTGCTTATTAATTAATCATGGAAGAATAACGAATATACACGGCTTGATCACATGGAACCTCTTGTGCTCCGGCAAATATTAGCACACAACGAACTTTATATGGGTTCCTATTTTACATAGAATAATTACTAAGGTTTTAAAGCCGAAAATCTAGCAAGGCTTCTATTATACACAATATTCACATATCCAAATATTATTTTGGACTGAATAATTCTTTTGCGGCAAAAGCACAGGATTATTTATCATAAGGTTTTCGAGGATTTGTTTTACTGAAATTACTAAATTGTGTTACAAAAGAACAAGGCATCACAGTAATGCATCCCTCCATACACCCATATTTAATCATATGGCCATACAGTTCTTTCGAAAGACAATTTTGAAAGAAAAACCATTTGTCCATCCCAATGTCCATATCAACAATCAGTAAAATTTATATATCCTACTTAATTAGATAGTGGTGCCAGCTGATACACACATAAACCTTGTTTTGGGTGCTTTAGAATATTGACATCAGTATCGTAAAATATTACAGTAGTAATAGTGGCGTAACTTCAGATTTTGGGCCTTCCTGCACAAATTCAGCAATGAGAAATGGGCCCCATCTTCACCCCTAATGTAAAAACGTGGGACTTTTCGCCTTTTTGAATCACCCCCGCCCTCCTCCCCCTCTTTGCAGGGCACGAGAGAGGATTTGCGACGCGGTTGAGTACACTGGATAATAACAGAACAATTTATTTAATGTTATTAAAACACAACGACTAATACTGGAATGGCATTATTAAGTTGTCTTAATTTGCAATATGCTTCTGACTTTTCATAGTTTTATCAAATACTCGAAAATGGATACAGTCAGGTTTTCGATCATAATTGTGTAGAACATATTTGTATAACATTTCATTTTTAGATGGCCCTGTTTCTCAAATACTGAGATAACGTCGTTCAAGGAATGCCGTCCACACATTGACTTAAAAAGAAAAGGATTAGTGAATTATATTTAACCTGTTTAGTGATAACCTGGGATTTTTTTTTGTTAGTCATGTATTGCTTATCGTTTCTAAGTAACTCTCCATCAAACTCTGTACTAGCTTTATTTGTGACTAACCACAATATAATAATAACAATAAGTCTTTAAAGCCGGACGTATAATCGATCATTCCGTGAAAGATTAAATTATTAAGCCAATGAAAAACGTAAGAGAGAGAGAGAGAGAGAGATATCCATCTGTTGGGTATATGTTGTTTTTTTTTAAATATCAGGTTACAAAAAGAATGGCATCAGTTTTCTTTGTTCATAGATTGCTTAGGTTAAATTAGATAATTTGCAAGATTTAAATCATATCGAGTTTAACGTTTTCATCGTAAAGTTGCCAACAAGAATAGTTGTGCATTTGTTGATGTTTAATTATATTATGAGTCAATGCTTTTTGCATTTGGTAGAAAGTGAAAACATGACATATCCTAATTATACCTCTTCAGACTAGTTATTTTTGAAATCCACTTACAAAAACCTTTAAATTTCAACAACGTTCATTTTAAGTCTGGAACGCGCAAATTAGAGATCTAAAATAACAAAGTACGCAAAAAGCCTGCTTGAAGAAAGCTTAGATAACATGATTAAATTCTTATGCTTAAATTTTTAAAAAAATATTGTGCGATGTTCGCTCCATAGGTTTCATAAAATATAATCTGTTTGAAATTTTGTTGCAGGCAGGTGTCCTGATATTATTATCGTAATAGGAATTTGAGTAGAAATAAAACGGAACTCAGTACAAATAAATAAAACGAAACTCATTGTTAAACTCTAAACTGGAAACCTCGACCAAGTTCTATAAGTCTGATACTGAGTACACAGAGGGTAAATTCATTGTCGAGCAGATATAAGGAAAATATTTAACGAGTGAAGTGGAAAACTTACATATATATAAAAGGCTAAAACCTTCAGTTTGTATGGATTTGTTTCTCTATTCTGTATCAGTGCGATTGACGGTTGTATTACTAAATCGATAAGAAGTTTCAAAATTCTATTACACTCTTAACACAGAGTTTTTTGAATATGATGTGTCAGTTTGTGTGTTTTGTCACACGTATGAAGAACGCACTTGAAAACAGTTATACTTCCTAAATGGATAAAGAAAGCTATCCCAAAAGTGATTTAGCCAATGTGGCCATATCATTTATCTTCTACTGATATATTTCAATATATCATAGTGGAATAAATAATAAATGATTGTATCACATGTGTTATATCCCATATTTATGTTAGCATCTACGTTTTATTTGCAAAGTGTATTCTTAGCAAGTGGTATGTGCGGTATCTTTAACATATGTGTGGATCTATGAGTTATTTTTTTTGTTGTAAAGAATATGCATCACCATTTAAAAGCAGCAGTGGAGATTGACGTGTGATTCTTTCTTACATATCCTGCATTTTATCTGGCAGATTGCTGCAAACGTCAATCATTGTTTCTGAGAGTTTCATGAATTGTTTGCACGAAAGTTTATATTGAATGTCTCTGTTCTTTTACGCCGCATGTACTCCGTTGAATGGCATATATCTGTCTTACACTGAGTATTCCTAAATTATATTCATCGGAGGCTTGGCTGTGTGCCAGGCAGACATTGACTGCAGATATTAGACGAATGAGAGTATAATGAAGAGAAAGGAAAAAATCAGTAAGAAATCACTTACCATTTTATTTTTGCAAATAACTTGCTGGTGATGAAATAGAAATTTGACCAGAAAATTATTCATACTGGCATGAGATTTAAGTTTGGCCAAAAATCACTAATTGGAAAACGTTCTTCCTTACCATAGTCTGACTCACGTCTATGTATTCCTTATGTTTAAATGTAACATTGCTTTTAAAGGACAATTAGTCTCAAGGCTGTATTTATATGTCTTCTATAATGGATGCGTATTTGAAAGTGACCAAGGTTGAAACTATAATTCATAACCTATCAACACAAGCAATCACTTAGGTACCAAGCTGTCTAAAAGGAAGCAGTCAATTTGGGACTACACTGTCCAAGAGGAACATGTCGCTTGGATACTAAACTATGAAAGAGGAAGCAGTCACTTTTGAACTAAACTGTCCCAAAGGAAGCAGTCACTTTTGAACTAAACTGTCCCAAAGGAAGCAGTCACTTTTGAACTAAACTGTCCCAAAGGAAGCAGTCACTTTTGAACTAAACTGTCCTAAAGGAAGCAGTCACTTTCGAACTAAACTGTCTCAAAGGAAACAGTCACATGGGTTCAAAAGTATCCAAGATTAAGCAGTCGTTTGGTCACTGTCTAATAGGAAACAATGACTTGGATAATGCACTGTCCAGAAATAAGAATGAGTACTGAACTATCCAAGAGGAAGCTGTTGGCTGCAACAAATGCAATCAATCAATCAATCAATCTATATATATATATATATATATATATATATATATATATATATATATATATATATATGTGTGTGTGTGTGTGTGTGTGTGTGTGTGTGTGTGTGTGTACCACAGTATTTGCAGCTTCACTGTACTTGCTACATACTTTAACTAAGCTGTTAAACAGCCACCTTATGTATGATGGTCTATTTTGGATTTTAAATACATAAGACCTAGCTAAATCAAGTACTATATACTTTTGCAGAAATTTATGCCTAGAAATAAAGACCAATTTTAAAAGAATAATGAAACTCATCATTCCAAACTTTGAGGCTAGTAGAGATGCTTGTAACGCTCAAGTTAGAAGTCTATTATCTGTTGTTTTCATTGCCCTATCACATGAACACATTTTGATCGCAAAGATTAGAGAGCAAAGCCAATCCCTTAGGACCCCATGCCTTATTGTATCGAGACTGACATCCGTAAGACATTAGCTATATTATATTAAGTGGATTTTCATTTTCTAAATTGCTCTTTAGGCTGTATTTGAACACGCTGTATACTATCAATGTCTTGTACTATTATTATTAATTTCACAAAATACCTGTGTCTGTAATATTTTATTTTATTTAGTAAAGTTAAGTTACTGACTTTGACTGTTTGTTATTGTTTAATTACACTTTCTTCTTTTAAGGTGTAAACTTGCTGAAAAGGTTGAGAAACAATTCTTTGGTAATTTACTCTCGGGCTATGTGTGCGAATAAAGCAGATGGATAATTTATTTTGTCATCGCCTGTCATCTTCACCATTATGTAGTATCAATAAAAATGACACACACACACACACACACACACACACACACACACACACACACAGAGCATCCCTTGTCACAAGTTGTAATAATAGACATCACTAGCCACAGCTGAAAACAACAACCTGCTCATAGACATAATACCTGCATTATCAAACTGTCCACTTTCAGCATAAACAGCCAGTACACGGGTTTACTGCTGACAGAAGATCCTTTATCTTCCAATCTCCCTGTACAATACATTCAGACATCAGCCATACTATGCAATGCATTCAGACATCAGCCATACTATACAAGCCAGGCACGTAGACAATAGCCATATTATACAAGCCAGGCACGTAGTCAATAACCATATTATACAAGACATGCATACATCAGCCATACTATACGAGGAATGCAGACAGCAGCTATATTATACAAGGAATTCAGACAGCAGCCATACTATACAAGGCATGCAGATACCAGCCATGCTATATAAGGCATTCAGAGAGCAACCATACTATACAAGACATTCAGACAGCAGCCCTACTATAGAAGGCATGCAGACAGCAGCCATACTATACAAGGCATTCATACAGCAACCATACTATACAAGACATTCAGACAGCAGCCATATTATACAAGGCACACAGACTGCAGCCCTACTATACAAGGCATTCATACAGCAGCCATACTATACAAGGCATTCATACAGCAGCCATACTATACAAGGCATTCATACAGCAGCCATACTATACAAGGCATGCATACAGCAAACATACTACTATACAAGGCTTGCAGACAGGAGCCATACTATACAAGGCATGCAGACAGCAGCCATACTATGCAAGACATTCAGAGAACAGCCCTACTATACATGGCATTCAGATACCAGCCATGCTATACAAAGCATGCAGACAACAACGATACTATACAATACACACCGACAGCAGCCATGCTATACAAGTCATGCAGACATATATAAATGCATATTTAGAAGAACTGGAGTGTATGCAGCAACTGAATTGTTATAAGATTCCAAAGACAGAATTTAAGTAGAAACACCATACCTACATGAAGCGGAATATAATGGACATCTGCAGGATCTGACTTTATAAGTCTTAAAAAGAGATTTCAACATTGAGGTGACGTAGCACGCTGCATGTTTTCATTCAAGTTATTCAGCAGTATATTGGAAGGAGGACTTTACAATATTTAAGGATTGTGAACTGTAGGAAATTCAACGACACAAATATATCTGCAAGAATAAGAGTACTGCTTTTTAACAATTAGGACTTGTTAGGGGATAACTAATGCCGTTGTAAATCTTAAA
The DNA here is from genome assembly GCA_016617855.1 of Megalonaias nervosa. Taxonomy (NCBI): domain Eukaryota; kingdom Metazoa; phylum Mollusca; class Bivalvia; order Unionida; family Unionidae; genus Megalonaias; species Megalonaias nervosa. Next base: position 9,653 of record JAECUM010039070.1, on the reverse strand, counting down.
TAGATGTAATCGCTATAAATCTGAGTCGATAAAATGTCGGGATTGGACTTATATTGATTATTTGTTTATAACTAACATACTAGTTTTGGAATACAAATTTTAGTGCCCCTTACTAGAGTATTTTCATATTTGCAAGTATTAGTCTGCTGCAGAAATATAAACTAAAATAGCACTAGGTGAAGTCACACATGAAAGAATGGTAAATAGTCTTCCCTAAAGTCAGGAGTTTACCAAATCCCTACACAATACCAATAATCTATCAAGAAGCTTTTTTGTTATGATTTTACAAATGTTATAGACATATTCTACAAATATGAATACCATAAAATATATCCCCACACCAGATAGTTTAACAGTTTTATCACATTTTAATTTGATTTCAGTCAATTGAGAGACGATCATGTTGATTATGAACCGTTTAATTTTAACCGATTGTTAGGATCTGCGGTTATTTTAATACGTTAGGAAAATTGCAGCAAGTGAATGTATGATTTAAAGTGGAGAATGGAGAAAGCTTCTTTTCTACGTATGTGTTTCTTATTTGTCAAGCGTGTGAACACATAAAAAGCATATTACGATAATAACATAACATCGTAAAGAAGGAATTTTGTAACGCTTAATTTAGTTTTTACACTACCTGAGGCTTTAAATAATGTCACTAATATTAGTTTTTAATTTTCTTTTTCAGATTTGTAGCCATCGTTTACCCAATCAAAGCCCACATTTTATGTGGACGCCGTAAAATAATAATTACAGTCCTGATCATCTGGCCTATTGCAATTGGATGTGGCTTGCCGACGGCCATATTCAACACTCTTCAGTCGCCACAGTATGTAAGTGAAATCCAGTACTGCATGATTGTCTTTCCTGACATAAGTAACCTTATAACTTTCCGGTACATGGAATTCCTTCTGTTCTACTTTATACCGGTGGCAATACAAGTTGTACTCTACGCTGTAATCAGCAGAAAATTGTACGTAAGCACGGATAAACTGCACACTCAGTTTCAGATGCGACCAGACTCCAAACACCGAACGGACAGAGCATCGGACACTATTAGAGCTAGAAAGGACGTAGTCAAAATGCTGGTAGCCAGTGTTTTAGTGTACCTAATTTGCTACGCACCACCTCAAATTATATTATTCTACAACACGTTTTCTAAACGCCAATTTCACTCTACTTGGTTATTTCAAGTTTTCAGTTACGTTATTGCCTACATTAATTCCGCAGCAAATCCAGTGCTATACTGTATATTTAGTCAAAATTTTCGGAGAAATTTTAAGAAATGTCTCTGCTTTATTTGCGTCGGAAAATCCAAAGAATATCAGAAAATTTTGTTGGATTCATTTGAATCAAGAGAACTTTCCCAGAGGAAAAACCCATCGGGGACTACATTTATTCAACAATGAAGGCTTTTGCTTTCGGAGATAAGATACGTAAGGACCAATTTATAATCGAATTGAACCTTACAGATCACTTGCAACTTTAACTCGCAGTAAGTTCTTTTGCGAAGAGAATTTATTTCACTTCATTTTCGTACATACATTTATAACAAAAGTTGCTTGCTATTGTCCGGCATGGGTTCGAGTATCGGACTCAGCCAGTGTGGGTATGTAAGAAAACCTGGTATTAGCTTCCCGTGAGATGGTGATTCTTACTGGGGGTTCCCCGGGGTTTTCCTCGACCAGTTACACTGGCCGCCATGTATAGCCTATCTTGCGCTGAGACATGGCGTTATACCCCAAAACAACCAACCAACCAAACGTTGTTTTTCCAAATGATTCACATTAATTTAAGAAAATAAATTATATCCTTCTCATGCATCTATGTATCTATCCATCTGTCTGTATGTCTGTCTATCCATTTCTTAAATCACAGCACGGAAAGCTCTTTTAAATCCCAAAGTCTTACTCGGAAACAGTTTTTGATGTAAAGAAGCCATATATATATATATATATATATATATATATATATATATATATATATATATATATATATATATATAGCCATACTCCCTTCGCTATTGCCCACGCATTATAGGAGTCAGGATGAAATGATATTTCTACAGATATAAAAATGTACGATAATGAATATCTGTAATCCCATTCAACATCAGGAAGTTTTACACTTGCTTTTGTTACATAAGTGAATTTTCTTGTAGACGTATTACATCTTTTTAAACTTCAAACCCTTTGAGACTTGGGCTAAAACTGCAAAGATAAAATTCAGGATTAAACTGAAAATCAATGAAAATACAACATCTCTGAGATTAAATTTCGATTAATTCTTGTAATTTTTACAAAGTTTTCACTGAGAAGGAGAAAAGAAAAAAAAAATAATGAAAGTTTATGGAAGTAACAATGGTGAAATCCCTGATATATGAGTAAAGTTGTTTCGATCCAGGCTTGTTTTCACAGTTTCCTTTACTAATTGTTTTTTTTAACACTAATATTTCCATTATTGTAGTTTGATATTGAAGAAAGTCAAATGATCACAGTGTCGTAATATTACCCGAAACAGTGTTCTTCAAATATTGGAAAACAGATCATGTTTGAATTACATACAAGGAAAAGTTTTACATTCATCTCTTTAAAGACTCCATGGTCTTAAACCAAGTAACAGAAAAGAGCGAAAACCAACAAGTTTTGTAAAATTCAACATACTTGATTTCCCTAGAATACAAAGTGAAAACTTAAAACAAACCCTCCGAGTATTGTGAATTAAATCCCAAATGGCCTTAAAAATTATATTACAAGTCCAAAAGTATAGAATAATCCGAATTAATTCCAGCGATGTTCCGCATTAATTCCATTGTGAATGGGCTGATGCGCCAATAGCCTGAAAGGTGTCGATGTGCCAACAGTCTTGATGTATCACATTGATATAATCAAAAATGTCCTTGAGTGAATACAATAATCCAATATATCCTTGAATGAATTCACAATAATTCTAAAATAGTGATTTTTTTCTGAAAAGTATCAGCCAGCACTTTTGTAATTCCAGTGAATGTTTTAAATAAATAAATTCTGTCAAATTAAAACTGAACACAACAATAAGACATATTCTACTTTGAATGTTAAGAAAGGAATTAGTAATTCTGAAGTAAACAGCATTTATATAAAAATCTAAGACACAATAACAGATCTTGAACTCAACATCTATAAACATATTTACCTCCAATTAATAGTGATCTTCATGTATAATCTAAAATCATAGACAAATATAAGCTATGAAATATATTGTTTACAAAATAACAAGACGTTAGTCAGGTAGGTCGTAAACGTAATTACTAACCACGGTCAACCTCTCAATATAGACATACATAATGTATAATCACGGATAAAGGACAACACACAATACATAGCAATAATCAAAAGTTATCTAGAGGATGTCGATATTTTTAACGCCTAATTGTAAACTATTGTTTGCAAATGTGAGTTAACTTGTGCACTTGGATTTAGAAAGCCCTTTTTAAAGCTGGTCATATGAAGCATGTTGTCGCCAAGTATAGAATATTTTGCACCACTCATGGTTAAGATATAGGATAGATTGTGTTAGTGATGGTTGACTGGAGTTTTAAGACTGTGATATAATTATGGCATCGAGTAGTATCTTTCCATTCAATTCATGTGACTTTCGTGCTTTGTTTTTGTTTTTCACATTTTGGTTAATATATTTCAATCACAGGACTCATTCAGTAAATTCCTGATTCTGAGAATCAGAGGTAAGATACATTGGTGCATAAACTATATTAGCGGCTCGATGCCTTGTTATATGCCCTAAAATTAATATCCCAATTTTTTTAAAAAATACACTCGTATCCGATTTGAGTTACAAATAAGGAGTCTTTTGAATAATTTCAGCTTTTAAGCTTCTACTCATTTTCATTATAATTTTGAAACATACTTGTCATCAATGCAGAAGGAATTTCCTAAAAATATTACCTAACTAAAAAAAAAAACCCAAACAAAACAATATATATTTGTTATGAAAGGGATAGATGATAACCATTGCTCCAGGTATCTCGCAAGAGAACATGAACATGAATTGCAACAATGGATTTAAGCGTGCGTCTTGGTTCCAATAGCTACGTCTGCAACAAATTTAAATTTACAATTGTCTATCTTATTGTAGTCTCATACATTCAATCTCTTCTAGCTCAAAAAGCAGAACTTGCTATAACGAAAGTCTCATAAAAACCACTGATTGGGTGCAGTATTAGCCGTTGTGCGTGATACACAATTAATCTAGCAATGTTTTTCAGTCAAAATCCCAGATAGTGGTGGTTGTTTAATTTCCTGCCACGTTCATTATTAATCCCTATTGTCAAATACTATGTAGAGTTTCAAGATCGATTTCGTGGTACACCAGATATAGGATTAAAGGCAAGACTTCAGTTTCACTAAAGTTCTCAGAATCTTTCCTCAAATTGAGGTCTTAAAGGCAAGACTTCAGTTTCACTAAAGTTCTCAGAATATTTCCTCAAATTTAGGTCTTGCATTATCTTGCTTACGATGTTTCTGACAATCATATAATTATCTTGCTACAGGTAGCTGTCATAGAAGGATGAACAAATAATTCTTTGCTTTAAAATTAGACACGCATTGTTGTAGTACCTTCTCGTTTTTAAAACTTTAATTGTATTATCCGTGCATTTGTTTCCAAAGTTGTACTCCTATTTACAAAAACAATCATTCTTCCTCAAAATATAGGAATTCCGCATAACAGCAAAATAAAAGTCTATGGACAGCTAAATATATATGTCTTTAAGGAACTGTTTAATTCTTTTAAATTCTTTAGACAACATTTTTATAAGCCTCCAATCTTCAGATGATCATAACATCTGTTATTTTGCATCAATCGTTATTCCTATCGATGTCTAGGTGTTGGGAGACACTCTAACATACTTGCGTTTAAGCTTCTTCAAAACCAGCATAATCTGGACGTTTGAAATGGTAGCCACAGAGTAGTTGATCATTTTAGACAGTACAACCGCATGTTCAACACGACAAGAACCAAAATATGTAGCCTTCTATTTAGATACAATACTTCTGAGAAATTGCAGAGGGCGGGGAAGATATATTTAAATTCATTTCTTTGTGTCCGTAGTTTAGAAAATAAACAGCAAAAACCGAAACCCCCAAACAAAACCCATATAGGAAAATTATTCTGGATTTATGCAATGTTCATTAAGATTCTAGTACAATTGAACTACCCTTTTCTTTGAGAAGAATTGTTAAACTTATTCGTGTTTAATATGAAAATCGAAAGATTTTGATAATATCACTATGAGAATTATGTAAGCATATGAGAGTATGTAATTACATATATTGGCAATTTTAGGTCAAATTATCTTTCCTGGAATATTAATAAAATTTCTACACTGAAAGAAGTGACCATTCACAGCGTGAAACATTCTTCAAATAACAGAATTAACAACCCAATTTTCCAGTTGTTTTGTTTCAAGGACTCCCAATGAAGAAGTAAAGTGCATCGTGAAAACGGTAATTAATTTTAATTAGGTTATTTAGTCAGCAAAAAGACAGCCCAGTCAGTGTATTACTTATTTAAGGAATTTAATCGTTGTAAAGACACTACCCACATATTCATTTTACCTATTTGTATTCTTTGGGAACTATTATATTAGCTGATAAAGACGACTGATGCAATTTAGAGACATATTATTAAACCTAAAAACTTATGTCAATAAGAAAGCGAACCACGTCCAAATGGTACATACATGGTCATTACCCCCCCCCAAAAAAAACAAAAAAACAAAAAAATAAATAAATAAATAAAATGAAATAATAAAAAAGAAACGAAAAAATATCAAAAAGAAAAAAAATACAAAAAAGCGAGAAAATCTCCTGTATTTATTCAACTACTATTCTAACGTCGATAGACCTTGGACGATTGAATACTGTTCCACGAAGATATATGCGCCTATTCAGAGATATACATTTCCAGTCATTTTGGGATAAAATGAGAGAGATACACTTTCAGTCATTCTGGCATAAATTTAGAAGGATATATTTCCAGTCATTTGAGGATAAATTGAGTGAGATACATGGGATAAAATCGCCCCAATACTGTCAGTGTAAAGCTACTTCCTTGTTCATTATACCATAATCTGGTTCAATAAATAACTGATATCTGAAAGAGAGGATAATTTAAAATGCGATGATACATCAATGGCACATTTAACGATAGGTAAGTGTTCCAGGACGGTAAAAAATAAGGTAGAATCATATATCTAAAAAATCACCCTTCAACACATGTAGACATATAAGTAGTAAAGGGGGGCACTATAGGATCCATTTCACATTAACATTCGCTTTTGCGCCTGTATAGTGTCAACGGGAATTGAACATGGTGGGCCACTATAGGGTCCATGGGAATTAAACATGGTGGGCCAGTATAGGGTCATTAGGAATTTGACGTTAGTGACGTCACGGTACTGTACCCTGGGGAAAAATGGCAATGTTGCAAGTGTCTGACCTCAATTGGGCGGCTACTAAGTAACAGTGTTGCAAGTGTCTGACCTTATTCGGGCGGCTACAAAGCAACAGTGCTGCAAGTGGCCTACCTGAATACGCGCTATTGTAGGTAGGTAGATAGAGACGAACAAAACATAGACATATACACATACACATGCACATACGCAAACAAATACACATACAGATACACAAACAAATACCTATACAACAGAAAGACCAGAAGGAGTTTTAGCAATGGAGTAAATCTTTTCGAGGCAATGGAGTGGTTCTAAAAAGGGCCTTTGGGGTTTTGTTAACATCATTGAGTTAACATACATAACATCATACGGGTCTTCTTTTCTTATTCAAATTTCGTCTGACATCTGGGGCGTATATCAAAACTCTCTTTAACAGCCTTGTCTCTCCACACAAATCCTTCTTTTCCAAATAGCCATATTTGTAATCTTCGTGATAGCCTATGATGATTTCACTTACATGGGATAGTCCGGGTTGAACAACATTTCCGATATGAGGTTAGATGACTCTACGTTATGGACATCTTATCATGAGAACAGTTGAACTGAATGAGACAAGTGACGGGTAGTTATAGTTTAAGACTGACCTCTTTTACCAATCCAAACATGCGTTACAAAATTTAGGCATAGAATGGAATCTCTCTTCCAGTCGGTCAGAAGAGAGCTGCATGTGACGTCACATTCCCTATAGGTGCGCTCTTAAACTATAAATACCTGTCACTTGTCTTATTCAATTCACCTGTTCAGACGAAGTCTGGGGAAGAAAAGAAGACCACTTGCAACACTGTTACTTAGTAGCTACTTTGCTGCTATTTTCCCCCAGTGCCCAGTACCGTGACGTTACCCATGTAAAATTCCCATTGACCATATAATGGCCCACCATGTTCAATTTCCGGTGACCCTATACAGGCCAAAAAGCCCATGTTAGTTTCCCATTGACCCTATAGTGCCCCCTACTCATGTAGCCATCTCTTCTACTTTTCGTCAAAGCTCTCTCTGCATAAATTAACACTCATGAAATATTGAACATTTTTATCTACCTGAGATTTGGGATACTAAATAAATGGTTCAGAACCTTACTAAAATAATTACAAAATAATATTCATGCATTTTAATTCCTTTCATTATTGATAAGGAAAAAATGAGCGGTCGTTGTAATAAAATTAATCAGAAATATATATATATATATATATATATATATATATATATATACATATATATATATATATATATATATATATATATATATATATATACATATATATATGCTATATACAAGAATTACTGCTTAAGCACCAGCAAGATTTGTAACCGCAAGGCATGTCTCTGTCAAACTGGCAGATACGCGACATCTAATACTACAGTGCATTGCTCATTTGTTTTCAAACAGTTCAAAAATAATTGTGCAAATATTATTTTGTCTGTGCACTTCGAATAGTATGAACAGTCATAGATAAACCATGTCTGTCACCATATAATCCATTTAAGGTTATTCAGGTTATATAAAATCAGTCTTGACGGATAATCGTTTTCATTTTCTTTCATCTTCTTCTTCGTTTAAATTAATTTAGTCTAATTCTTCTGCTTCTTCTTCTTCTTGTTCTTGTTCTTGTTCTTGTTCTTGTTGTTCTTCTTGTTCTTCTTCTTCTTGTTCTTCTTGTTCTTCTTGTTCTTGTTCTTCTTGTTCTTGTTGTTGTTCTTCTTCTTGTTCTTGTTCTTCTTGTTGTTGTTCTTGTTCTTGTTGTTCTTGTTGTTCTTGTTCTTGTTCTTGTTGTTCTTCTTGTTCTTGTTCTTGTTGTTCTTGTTGTTCTTGTTCTTGTTCTTGTTGTTCTTCTTGTTCTTGTTCTTGTTGTTCTTCTTGTTCTTGTTCTTATTGTTCTTCTTGTTCTTGTTCTTTTTCTTGTTATTCTTCTTTTTCTTGTTCTTGTTGTTCTTCTTGTTCTTCTTGTTGTTGTTCTTGTTGTTGTTCTTGTTCTTGTTCTTCTTGTTGTTGTTGTTCTTGTTCTTCTTGTTGTTGTTCTTCTTGTTCTTGTTCTTCTTGTTCTTGTTGTTCTTGTTCTTCTTGTTGTTGTTCTTGTTGTTCTTCTTGTTCTTGTTCTTGTTCTTGTTCTTGTTGTTCTTGTTCTTCTTGCTGTTCTTGTTCTTGTTGTTCTTCTTGTTCTTGTTCTTGTTGTTCTTCTTGTTCTTGTTCTTCTTGTTCTTCTTGTTGTTGTTCTTCTTGTTCTTCTTGTTCTTGTTCTTCTTGTTCTTCTTGTTCTTGTTCTTGTTCTTGTTCTTCTTCTTGTTCTTGTTCTTGTTGTTCTTCTTGTTCTTGTTCTTGTTGTTCTTCTTGTTGTTGTTCTTCTTCTTGTTCTTGTTCTTGTTGTTCTTCTTGTTCTTGTTCTTCTTGTTGTTGTTCTTGTTGTTCTTCTTGTTCTTGTTCTTCTTGTTCTTCTTGTTGTTGTTCTTCTTGTTCTTGTTGTTCTTGTTCTTCTTGTTGTTGTTCTTGTTGTTCTTCTTGTTCTTGTTCTTCTTGTTCTTCTTGCTGTTCTTGTTCTTGTTGTTCTTCTTGTTGTTGTTCTTGTTGTTCTTCTTGTTCTTGTTCTTCTTGTTCTTGTTGTTGTTGTTCTTGTTGTTCTTCTTGTTCTTGTTCTTCTTGTTCTTGTTCTTGTTGTTCTTCTTGTTCTTGTTCTTGTTGTTCTTCTTGTTGTTGTTCTTGTTCTTCTTGTTCTTGTTGTTCTTCTTGTTGTTGTTCTTGTTGTTCTTCTTGTTCTTGTTCTTGTTGTTCTTCTTGTTCTTGTTCTTGTTGTTCTTCTTGTTCTTGTTCTTCTTTTTCTTCTTCTTCTTCTTTTTATTATTATTTGTAGTAGTAGTAGTGGTGGTGGTGGAGGTGATGGTGGTGGTGGTTGTGGTAGTAGTTGTCAAGAATTATTGCCCCTAGTAATAATAAAAAAATTTCATGAGTAATGCACAAATCAATTTGCCTACGCGATGGAAATAAAAAAAATTGTCTAGAAATTAAGCATTTTCTTGCATTTCCTCCTGGTCTAGTTTCACGGTTGCAACGGAGTTACTGATCGTAGCGCTTAAAATTACCTCCCTTAGCTCCAATGCGCATGCCCACAAAAAATTTCCAGTTCCGGATTTTTCAGAATTTCGCACC